>MU711460.1:16815-86939 GCA_026770625.1 Nicotiana glauca | reverse complement strand
GGGTCGATTGGAAACAGCCTCTCTGCCCTTTTGGGTAGGGGTAAGGCCTGTCTACATATTACCCTCCCCAGACCCCACTTTATGGGACTATACTGGGTAGTTGTTGTTGTTGTTGTTGTTGTTACTTTGAAGATGGCTCTAACTATGCTTTCTTTAGGTACCATATCCTTTTTATTTTTCAATTGTTTTGGGTTTTACAAGTGTTAGCACAAAAATTGTAAACAATCCATAAACCATCACCTTTCTGAAAGAAAAAAAAACGCATGTTCTTGATAGGCTGCATGCTTTGTTGAACAAAGTAGCCTAATTTAATCTACGTCTAACAAGAAGTTGACACCATTCTAAAGTTTCAAAATCACAACCCCACCTTTCCAGCTTAGTTACTCAAGATAGTGTTTAACAACAATTCAGGCTTAACAAAATAGGTAGCCATTTACCTCTGAATATTGGAAGGAACGTACCAATTCAGCAGTTTTGGAATTGCTTCAATCAATGTCTTGTGACTATCATTTTCATCAACTGCAATTACCAAAAGTTTCAGAAGTTTCAGCATTGAAAGAAATGGACAGTTTTAGAGCTTTACTGTAGACTTGTCGTTGAGATAAATCTTTCCAGGACTTCAAAGAAAGCATGTTCCCAGATGCCAACGTAATAATTACGACTTCACAAAGTAGCAATTGGGAGAAACTTAATTTTTTCACCTCCACATGCATATAGGCTCTCAAAACTTTTCTGGAGCACTATCCTTGCATAATCCTCCAAGAATTCTTGTGTAGGGGAATCTCTGATCAGTCCAGCCTGGCAAAAGCATCAGTCACTTTCAATGGCATAGTTTATAGTACATGCATAGCAGTGAAAATTTAAGCTATGATAGGAAATGTGCCTATGGCCATAGAAAGCAAGAAATTTTCTTTCATAAAACCTGAAACATCTGATGCAATAATGTGCCAATCAATGCTGCAGCTGAATACTCGCCAGATTTTAACCTCTCAGCCAGCACAGCTCGCCTTGAGCAACTGAAACTGGAAGCAACCTAACAGAGTACTCGATGTTCAAGAACAATGGAGAAAGAAGAAGAAACAACTGATGGAAGCAAGACTTAGCAGAAGCTGGAACAGTGAAAGACAACAACAACAACAACAACAACAACCCAGTATAATCCTTGTTGAGTAATCGAAACAAACAACTGAAAAATAATTGCACAGACATACCCTTGTTCCAGAGACTAAAATATCTGGATGAACAATGAGAAAATTCTTCTCGCGGTTTATTTCACATTTTCCTTCGCTGTCAAACTCACCAATGACATGAATAGTATAACACTATAGCACTTGGAAAGCAAGTAAGTTCCTCATCATAATGTCTGTCAACAATTAGAATTAAAAAGCTTAACAAGAGACGATCTCTGGTCTCTTCCACAGAAGGTTCATACAGATGATGAATTATAGTTTCTCACAAATGGAAGGTATTTTGATCAAATGAAGCAATGCAGAAAAGCGGTTGGGACTAAAGCGTTGTCTGCTTTAGAATTTAGGATAAAGATGCCTTTCTAAACTCAAATGCAAAGACAAGAAAGACATAAAAGCTACCTCAACATCAAAAGACATGATGCAAGAAGAAGGGGGATAAAACTAGTGTTTGAAAGGTCATCCGAGTGGCAGTGTCACTGTAATCTCTGTTTGTTTAGTTCACATGATAATCTCATTGGGTCCAAAGAAGCAAATATTAGATATAAGTTACACAATGCACATTGAGATTGTTGTTCTGCATGACTAAATATCATCACAACTGAATTTTCGGTTGGGAAGATGATGTAAGAGTAGCAAAAGTATTCGTGTTCGAGTAACACGTCATCGTGAACAGGAAAGCCCATCACCCATGTTGTCTACATTCTACTATAACAGAAATAGAGGAGACTATTCAAGAGTATTGGTCCTCTTTAACGAAATAGCTTGATGGTGAATCTGTGTTTTAAAGTATATTTAGCAGATTGATAATAGATGAAATAACAGAGATTCAACTCATTACCACTCATCCCTCAATTGCAAAACCCGCTCTTCTCCACTTTGTTCATTCAGTATGCGCAAACCTGAAAGTCATCGTCAGGATAGGTTTTCTTAGTCTTATTCTTATTCTAGTTTAAATAGGATTAGTTTTCCTTAACCTTACCAATTTTACTCATAGTAAGGCCTATTTAAAGGGCTTAATACGCTGAGAATAAACATTGGTGATTAGTTTTTCTAAGCTATTGCTTCAACAACGTGATTTACTTTTTATTTCATTGTTCTTCCTTTATTAACGCTTCTTGCAATCTTGCGGGATTGAAGAACGTGTGGGTGAGTTTTCTTTTCATCTTACATTCTTCTAACGTGAGTTTGAAGAACGCTTTCGCTAGTTTTGTGAAAAACTTTAGCGGGGTGCTTTTGTTTTTCTCCCTTCTTTGTACTTGAGAGGTGCAAAACCTTGAAAGTACATCAATTTGATATCAGAGCTCAAGTTCCGGGTCTGAATTTATAAATTGTTATCTTGTTCATCATGTCTCTAGACAAGAAAATAACAAGCTCGGGATCTTCTTCACTTGATGAACAACTTGAGATAGAAAGATTAAGAACTACAGCCCTTGAACGAGACAACGAAGAAATTAAAGTGCAACTAGATGGCTTAAAGTGCAACTAGATGACTTAAGGAAATCAATGCAGAATCTGACTAGATTGGTTGAAGGTTTAGCGATTCAAGATCAGCCACCAAATCTTCCACAACGCCTACAACCTCCACCGCCACAAGACACAACATACCCGTGCTACCGCCACGTCTTCCCCTTTGAGATCCACCAATTCAACCGCGGAAAGCAGGACATATTGAGCAAGCAGAAGAAGTTATAGCTGATCAAGGCATGAAAATACCAAGGCAGCATGCTCACTATGATAAAAACTCATATTCGGAATATTCTGATAATCAAGGTAGTGAAGAGTATTGACTCTGATGAAGTTCAGTATCAACATGAGAGAAAGAGATTTCAGAGAAGGCCACACAATAATAATCGAGAGAGGTATCAACGTGATGATATTAAGCTTGAAATTCCGAAGTATGATGGCAAATCTCAAGGCGATGAATTTATTGATTGGCAAATCTCAAGTACGATAAGAAAAATATGTATGTTGGTACTCGGTTGAGTAAGGTACCGGGTGCCCGTTGCGGCCCATAGATTTGGGTCCGTAACAAAAGCTCTTGACAAATAATATGCCAAAGTGTTAGTTCAAGGCTTTCCTTACCCTTAGCAACTTTTCCTTGTTGAACCTTTACAAAATAAGCAATAAAGTTAGGTTCTTTTTGCTCACAATGATCAATCAAACCTCCAAAAGTAAAATTCTTACCTTTTCTCGTAGAAGCATTAGCAAATCTAATGAGAATGTTCTTTCAAAAGCAGGAATAAGATAAGTAAAGCAATTAATACTAGTGCTAGCATCAAAAACTTTACTTTTTTACTCTCAACCAAATCACCGCATTCAAATTTGCCCATTTCATCATAAAAATTGAATTTTTCTTCCAAAGGAATGGAAATAGAATCAAAAAAATCATCAACACATTCTTCTTGACTCATTTCTTCATAAAGTTCAAGACTTTCCACCAACAAAGTTAAAGTGGAGTCAAAAGAATCATCACATGCATCATCCCATAAAGGAGCGCTACCATAAGACTCAACATCACCCACTAGCTAAAGAGTTATTAAACAAAGAACTAGAATCATCAATAATCCACAAGAACTCTTAGCTAGCTGCAAGCCACAATTATTTTTCTCATCACAAGATAAAGAAATATCAAACTCATCAATAGCATAGCTATCTTTCAAACTCAAAGTGTCACCACAATCAACTAAAGTATCAAGAGTAGAAGGATAAGTTATTTTACCTTGAAGCACTTCTAAAGTATTCTCTTTACCTTCAATGAATTCCATAAGTTCTCTTGGAAAGATAGATTGATCTTCTTTCGAGCTCTTCAAAGTTGGTTGAATGTCACTTGATGGTTCCTCTCCAAAAGTCCCTACACAAGATACAAAACAGCTAGAGAAAGAAGAAAGTAGCATTAGAATAAGAAAAATCCTCACTCTCTTTTTGTTTTTCCTCTTTCTTTTCTCTCATTTTCTTGTCAAGCTCTTCACTCTTTTCCTGTGACAACTCACTCACTTCACTCCATACTTCCTCTCCTTTTTCCACACTAGAGTTGTCACTTTTCTCTCCCTCACTTCTCGCTTTCTTTTGTCTCTCATCCTTACTTTTTCTCTTAGCATTTATCAAGGATGTTCTCAAACTCATTTGCTCTTTCAAGACTTGACTTAGTTCCAATGGTTCAAGTGTCACCAACTTGCCTTTCCACTTAAGAGAATAGTGATTCTTCCTTCCTTGATGCAAAACATCTCTATCATACAAACAAGGTCGCCCAAGGATGATATGACAATCATGTAATGGAACAACCCCACAAATTACTTCATCCTTGTAATCCCCAATCATGAAAGGAATCTTCACGACTTTGTTCACTTAAGTTCGCCACAAGCATTCAACCATTGCAACTTACAAGGTCTAAGATGATTGAAACTTTCCAACTTCAACTATTTCACTAAGATAGCACTCACCAAATTGTCACAACTTGCTCCATCAACTACCAAAGTGCACATCATATCCAAAATCAAACATCTAGTGTAAAAGATATTATGCCGTTGTGTATTTCCTTTTCTTCGTCCATAGAAGTAGAAAAAGCCTTTCTCACCAACATATCTCCATCCCTCGTATATTCTCCATTAGAAACTTGATGGATATTGTCCAACTCATTCAATGTGGTCTCATGATCATGTTGAAAAAGTGGATTGCTAATCATTCGAGGCTCTTGAGATGGTATGGGTAGTGAAGGAGGGAGATTGTCTCTCTTTGGTGGTGCTTGAGACATATGTTGTGAAGCTAAATTTGGTGGTGGTCTAGGCTGTGGTGAAGTTTAATAAGGTTGTAGTTGATGTACTTGTGGCGATTGAAATGTGGTTGGGGGTTTTGGTGTTGGTAGTGGGGTGGTGGATAAGTGTAAGGTGTATTGTAACAAGCATCAACCGACACAACTGGGCTTGGCATAGTATAAGCATCATAATCTCCACTTGGACTAGGAGGACTTGTGAATTGATTTGCACTCCAAACTCCCCTTCCAATATCTTGCCTTGCCAACAACTTATCCTCAAAGTATTTAGGAATGAAGGAATTCCCCTTTCCATTTAGATCAACCACATACCTATTCCACTTTACATCAATTGGAAGATTATGATCAAGAAACCAAGGTTTTCCCAATCGTATATGGCAATACTTCATAGGCTATACATCACACCAAACCACTTCTTTAAAGTCTCCTTTGGTTATAGTAACCATCACACCTCTGTCCACCCACTCACCCCGAAATTTATACAACTCAATCCCAACCATTCAACAAAGGAAGAAGCAATAAAGTTGGTCGCATAGTGAGTACTTATATAGCAACCAAACAACCCTCATAGCCTTCTAAATTCGCTGCGTAATGCCTCAAATTTATCTTTCTCCCACTTTCAGCATAAAAGATTTCAACACTTGAAGAAGCACAATTAGTTTCCTAAGAAGAACCCACATAACCATCCATGTCTTCCTTATGATTCCTTGTACCTACAAAAGAAAACTTAAAGCAAGAAAGTTGGTTAGTCAAAAATAGGACCTCACAATTCACTCCCTTAGAGTATCACTCGATATATATGTCACTCACTACTTGTGTTTTCACTCAAAGGTCAAAAGCGACCTCGCTCAATTGAACTCACCACTCAAGCCTTTTTCCACACAAGGGTGTCTAAAAGTTCTCTTCATAACCAACGTTCTCCAATCAATCCAAGTAGGTAATCAAGTATCGGTTCGGAATGGAATGTATGTGACACCAAAGAAGGCGCAATTAAAAACTAACGGACTTGAGTCAAACAATTCACAATGAAAAACAAGAGAAAAGCAGGAAAGAAATGGCACGAAATAAAATAAAGCACACAAAGAAACTAGAAATAAACTCAATATGAAGTTATGAACTAATATCAAGTTAATCTAGTTGAGATTTAAGTTTACCACAAATTGGAAAGAAAGAAATGAAAAGAAACTACAAAAGTAGACACTTCTTCAAATTTTGGCCATATTCGCCAAAAAAAAAAGGACAGATTTGTAAAATTGGTCATATTTGCAAAGAATGGCCAAATCTGTAATCATAGTTAGACTTGCAATATTGCGCAGGTTCACAGTACTGGCAGATTTCTTGTACACAAAGTCACAAACTGGTGCAGCCATTCAGATGTAGACTTAAAACTATGCAGACTTCTCAAGAATAGACCAAGCAACTCTCAGACACAAACTGCCCAAACCTGAGCTTTTTAAATGGTGCAGAACTAACTGTAAAGTGCAGAAATTGCAGCTTGAGTAGTGCAGTTTTGGCAGTGCAGAAATCCGTCTAAAATTGCAGGTGCACTTGTATCAATCTGTAGAAAAACTGGAGCTAAAACTTGTGCAGAAACATCAGCTCAATAGTGCAGAAAGAGCGCAGATTCCAAGCTAAAACTGTGCATAAACTGGACAGAAACTGCAGTAAAACAACCTTTCACAGCCACACCAAACTTCAGCTGCAATACTGATTCTTCAAGCTCAAGAATGAGTCTCAACCAGTGAAAAAACAGTCGGCAAGTTCAACACAATTTTCGAGCAAATGACTGGTGCAAACATTGTATTCAACAGTTGCAAATACCATGCTCAATTTCTGTAGGTCCTGAAGTTATTTCTAGGCTGGTTCTACTGTGTACCAAGGGGTTTAAAAATTGCAGAAACTAATTTTCAAACTTGCAGCCAAACAAGAACTTGATAGCAGGCAGCTATAACAAACTTCAGCTCAATACTCAGAAGTCAAATGCCAATCGACTCTAATGCAGCAACAGTGAATTAGGACTTCGTCAGCAGTAGAGAACCATCAAAATGCAACTCGTATTTCAGTTCTAAACAGGGGGAACAATGATAAAACTCAGTTCATACAAATTCAGAAGAGCATCCCAATTTCGTGTCGACAACAGCTACTATCGACTAACAAAAAATGAATTCGACAACAGTCCTAAACTGCAGTCACAAGTTCTTCAACATATCCTCAAAAAGCAGTCTTCTGATCGAACTCATATTTCACTACAAATTTAGAGACAAATTTCAGTTTGAACTCAAGAAATCGAACCTGATTCGTTACGACTTATGAACTCAACTTTATCAATTCCAAAGAATAGCGATGAAGTTTCAGCTTTGAATTCAGAAGTCGAGCTAAGTTTTGATACTCAGAAATCAAAACTGTGCAATCTCAATGAAGAGCTGCTGAAATCAGCTACGCATCGATGTGTAGGGACGTCGCGTAGGCTAGAACTCAATCCCAGAATTTGAAGAACACAGCAGTAAGTTCTTCGACTGATTCAAGAAACTTTCAATCCAATCTCGTCCAAATCTTCAGGAAACGAACTCACCCTTTGGATTCAACTTCCACTAAACAATCCGAGTAAACCCCAGTGACTAATTTGAACAAACATTCACGAAATCGACGAACCCTAGGTCGTCTTCTTCTTCGCACACTCGGTTCAAAATTTCGAACCAAAAACCCCAGCGATTCAGCTTCAAACAATCTCAATCTTCATATTTTCACCTCAATCAAGCTGTACCAACAGGATTTGAACACACCCCAGTCGAATTCGAACTCGAATTTTGTTTTATTAAGAGCAAAACCCCCAAATCTGGTAGCACTGCTCGTCGGTTTAGGGTTCAAATCTCAACCCAAACTTCGAAATTCAGCTCAACTCAGTGATTCAATCTCAGGTAATGAAGTAAGTCAGAAGTTTCAGAATCAAAATCGACGGAGATGGAGCAAATTTTCGAATTTTCTATTTTGGAAACAAACAAAGAAGAAAAAGGAATTACTATTTTCCTGAAACCCAAACAACAGATGAACAGTAACAATTACTATTTTTCGAATTTTATTTTTAATTTTGTGATTTGTTGATAATTAAATTTCAAAACAAAAGACCGAGGATCATAAAATAATCCAAAACCCCTGCTATGATAGCAAGATGATACGGAATCATAGCGAAAACATGAATAATGCTAAAATACACGAACTCAAAAAGATAGAACATTATGGTTTAAAATAGAGAAAGACTCAACTAACTATAAACTAGTTAAACCCCTTGAATTTATTATGATAAACATTAATCGAGGAAGAACACTAATGCGTGTAACCTCAAAATAATCTCATTCCCGAGCCTACATCGACTAAGTGAAGGTGAAACTTTAACGTACGAAAATGCGAGATGTAACCGTTCATGATGTAATACGCTTTATTTGATAGCATCAAGGACAATGATAGGGTTTTGGAAGCTCCAAGAAGGACATTTACAAGATATCAGGCTAAAGAATTGCACACTAAGGTTGCTGGACTTTAATGGCAAATAAAGAAGTTTTTAGTTGTAGAGGAAGAGCTCAAGCCTCAAGGAGATGAATTGTTCAAGTTTTACAATTATTTGGTGGCCCAAATTGAAGTCCAAGAAGAGGAAGATTGGGTCCCAACATCAGCCCTTTAAATCCATCAAAAGCGCATCTAAAAGAGCTTAAAATGGTGAGAAATTTAAAAATAGCCAGATTTACCACTAGTCGTTGAAAAATAGTCAAGTTTCAAAAGTCATCGAAATTTAGCCACTTTAAATCTGAGTGAAAACACTATTCAAAATCCGGAAAAATACGTCCGCAAATTTTACGGGAGTTCCAGCATAAGTATGCTTGAACTCCCGTAAATTTTACATGAGTTCCAGGATAACTATGCTGGAACTCCCGCAAATTTTACGGGAGTTCCAGCATAATTATGCTGGAACTCCCACAAATTTTACGGGAGTTCCAGCCAGTATAATTGTCCAGTATAATATACTGGAGTTTGGAGCACTGGTGCTCCAGTCTCCCGCAAATTTTACAGGAGTTAGCAAAGTATATCGGTCCAGCATAATATGTTGGAGTTCGTACACAAATGCACCAGAACTCCCGTATATTATACTGGACCGGTCCATGTTGCAGCAAAATAGTGGCTATTTTTCATTGACTTGGTAAACGCTGGCTATTTTTCATTGACCAGTGTGAAAACTGGCTATACCGTGATATTTAACCTTAAAATGAGCTTAAAAAAAGGTCCAAAAGGGGTGTTTCAAAAGGAGTCCAATTGGAGTCCAAACCAGTGGCCCAAACTAATAGTTTTAAGGCCCAAATCTGCCCCAAAGGAATTTGGCCGCCCACCCTCTTATTTTATTGGGGTTTTGACATAATTACCCCCAAAAATAAAACTATTTACCCTTGTCTACCCATTTATTTTTCTACCCATAAACTAATTACATTTCCTACCCATGGTAATTTTTGTGGGAAATTTTTTCTTTATTCTCCAATTCTTTTTTATTTCTATGCTTTTTTTTCTTTTTTCTTTTTTTCGGTTTCTTCTTATTTTTTTTCCTTTTTCTTTTTCTAATTTCATTTAACTTCATTTTTATATTCTTTTTCTCTTTATAATCTAATTTCATTTACTATTTTCACTATTTTTTAATATTCTTTTTTTATACTATTATAATAGAAAAATCAAAACTAAAAAATATTAACTAACATATGATACTAGTATAGTATATAGCTATGCCAACAGGATATACAATTGTGCGCAAAGAGTTAAAAAAATAATTCAATTACTAAACTGAAATAATATCAGTTGTCAGTAAAAATTTCAAAAAAATCTAAAAGGATCTAATTGTAAGAGTATATCGTTACATTATATATCATACTATAATATTTTATTTTATTTTGCATTTTCAATTTACCCTTCACGCTCGGTAAAAGCTTAAAGCAAATTAAAAGGGAAAAGGCAAGTGAATTTACGTTTAATAAGTATACTATTATAGTATATTATATACTATTACATCATATTGACAGTATATTGCATATTAATATAGTATATTATAATAATATATTGTATACTATAATAGTATATTGTTGCAGTATAACTATATACTCCTACAATATATTGTATACTGTAAGTATAGAGTTAGGTAATTATGTTCTTTTTCGATTATTACAACATACCGTTGCAGTATATTGTAAATTATAATAGTATATTGTTGCAATATAACTATATACTCCTACAGTATATTGTATACCGTAGCGGTATATTGCAGTTGTGTTCTTCGATTTTCAAGTGAAAATTTCGATCTCAAATCAGCTCCAAATGCTATTAAATTTCAGTATGAACTTGGAAGGTACTAAAAGAAATATTTAACAACACTCACTTTGAATCAAACAAGAAATTTTCAAAATAAAAATTTTAAATTCAAAGGCCAAGGCAAGAACAAGAGATAGGGAAAGAACAATCAAAGTGTAAACAAACTAAAAGTTAGTATAAATCGATCAAGACTAATTTTGGAGAAGACTATAGATATCGTCTTAAAATATTACTCCATCATATTAAGTGGCCTTGGGAAATTAGGTCATATGTTTTAAACAGAAAAGGGTAACAAATCATTTGAACACGAAATCACAATTTTGTGGGACAAAAGACGGGTCAGAGAATTGTTGGCCAAGGACCATATTCTTCTTGTATTGATGAGTATGTATGAAAAGTAATACTTTTATAAATGTATGTAGCAAAGGGGAGTTAAAAGCAAAAGAATAGCTTGTTGTAGTTTTCAGAATAAAGTAATAAACAGAAATATTAAAAGAGAGTTAATGAAGCATTATGAGTACAATGTGATACATGGGTGATAACAGTAGATAAAAAAGATGAAAGTATTATAGAGTATATGGTCAAGTGAAAGAAGGCACGGTTGGAACTTGAAAGTTAGAAGGCGTCGGGTAAATAGTTTGGGCTCCATGGGTTGAGTAGTAAATAGTTTGGGTCTAGGCATTAAAGGGTAAATAGCTTAGAATTAATGGGTATAAAGTGGAATTTTCTCTATTTTGTTAGTTTTATTAGGTTTTCTAGTATTTAACTTAGCTTCCAAATTAAGGTTTGCCTTGGCAGCCACCCTACATAGTTTTAAGGACTTTTTACTCCTATAAAGTAGTTCTTTTCATTCATTGTGGTACTTCATTATTGATTAATAATATTATACTTTGATAGTTCTTTTAAACCTTTGTTACTTATCTTTTGAGATTTATCTTTCAACCTTTACTAGTTCATAGTTCAAGGTAGTAAGATAACTTCTTTATTGTGATATCATTAATTCCTTTGTGGTGAATTTCTTAGAAGGCATTTAATACTAGTTATTAATTGTTATCTCAAGTTACTCGTAAAGAGGCCAAGATCAAAATCTATTGTTTTTGATTTGTTCTTAAAAGGCATTTGATTTCTTCAATAAATCAAAACGTTATTGCTTTGATCTTGTCAATGCTATAGAACTTGCGTTCTTGAAAGTTATTGGAATTCGTTCCCTGAATTTTCCCACATCCTTTATTTTCTGCACTTTAATTCTAGTCATTCAATTTCTTATTGTTGTTGCTTCCGCATTTACTTCTTAAATTCTTGCTCTAATTTGGATTTTCGACCTTACTGTTATCATATTATCTTAGTATGGCTCCCAAATGGTGTACTCTAAAATAGTACAGCTAGATATGAGTACTACGAAGATGTACTGAAAGCCTAGAGGGGATAAAAATATTATGTTAGTGTGTCTCGTCCTCAGTAGAGAGAGAATATTAGGCAATCCAAAGAGCCAATGCATGTAGCAAAGGGGAGTTAAAAGCAAAAGAATAGCTTGTTGTAGTTTTCAGAATAAAGTAATAGACAGAAATGTTAAAAGAGAGTTAATGAAGCATTATGAGTACAATGTGATACATGGATGATAACGGTAGATAAAAAAGATGAAAGTATTATAGAGTATATAGTCAAGTGAAAGAAAAGACGAGAGGAGCTAGGCCTTGAGACAACAAAAGAGTATAGGCCATAAAGTCATATCCTCATTTTGAGAAATAAGTTCGTGACTCCAACGCGATTACTAGAAGAGAGAGATAAACCCAAGAGTAATAAAAATCAGCATGGGCTGGTGAACAAGATACAACGCGATTACTAGAAGAGAGAGATAAACCCAAGAGTAATAAAAATCAGCATGGGCTGGTGAACAAGATAAACTAAACATTTAGGGATTGAATGATTTGATAATAGTCGACATCATGAGAATTTCAGATTGCGTTCCGACGATATTAGAATGGACAACAGAAGAAGACTCATGAGAAATTCAGAGTATTGTCATTTAGGAAGATGCTTCCCTAAAGCAAACAATGTGAGCAAAATAAAGCTTAAGGGACTGTATGTACCAGTTACACTAAGTGTCACCATTGCGAGTCAGGAATTTTGTTATCCTTGGCACAGAAGGATAACCGCAAGGCGAGTAAGGGTCATTGATGATGTGAAATGTTGCCAAAGATGAAGGGGTAAACCATTTATAGCTCCAACTCTTAGTACTCCCTAAAAGGAGGGAATATGGAGTAATGTGTCATTAAGTCAGAATTAAGTGGTTTTAGTGATTATAGAATGGTAAAGGAAGAATGCGATAAAAATGGGATAAGAATGAGATTACACTTATTCAGCTCCTACATATACGCTGCGATTCAAGAACATTATGCAAACACGACGTCAAATAAAGGAAGTAAGGGTTCTTCCCAAAATGTTATTGGTAGATAAGGAGTCAGTGTGGGACGTAAGTTAAGACAGGAAAATAACCCAAGAAAGATTACGCGGACTATTGATATGAGAATGGGCCAACGAGTTGGTAGTTGATTCAGGGAGAGTCTAGTTATGGTTAGACAAGAGGTTTCAGGCGAATCAACATCTCGTGCAAGATAAACATGGTACAAACATTCTTTGTGGATCCTCCAAGCATCTGTTCCAAACATCTCCAAAGTCTGGATCAGCTTCATGAAGCTCCTTGATATGGTCGAATCCAAATACATTAGTTTGCATCATAAAAAGTAAACACGGTCTTTTACTAAGAGCATCAGCCACTTGATTGAGGTTTCCATCTTTGTGCTTGATTACGAATAGATAATTCTGAAGAAACTCTACCCATTTTGCATGCGTTGCGTTGATCTTTTATTGGTGACTAAGATACTTTTAGTACCTCATGATCAGAATATAACACAAACTCTCTTGGTAAGAAATAATGACTCAAAGTTGCAACACGCGAACAATAGCATAGAACTCTTTTTCATAGGTGGAGTACTTCAATTTAGATCCACTTAGCTTCTCGCTAAAATAAAACACGGGCTTACCTTCGTGGCTAAGAACTCATCCAACACCAACACATGAAGCATCACATTCTACTTCAAATAAAACATTAATGTTAGATAACTGAAGGATAGGAGCTTGTGTCATCTTCTTTTTTATTAATTCAAAACCCTTTTGAGCTTCTTCATTCCACTTGAACATTCTTCCTTTCAAACACTCAATTATGGGGCAACCAAAGTGACAAATTTTTTGATAAATCGTCGATAGAAGAACACCATTCCATGAAAGTTCCTAATATCCGAAATTGACCTAGGAATTGGCCAATTTATGATTGCCTCGATCTTGCTTGTGTCAGCTTGAATACCCGCATTAGTTACTATGTAACCAAGAAAGCAAACACTTTTAATATAAAAGATGCTCTTCTTGTGTTGTACATATATCTTCTATCTCCTTAAGGTTTCAAAAACCTTCGCCAAATGCATTCCATGTCAACAACAAACTTTCAAAGCCTCCTGAATGTTCTCAGAGCATTTTACAAACCAAAAGGCATTACCAACCATTCATACAAACCTTTGCTAGTCTTGAAGGCAGGCCTCCGTTCATCACCTTCTCTCAGACACGGTCTTTGCCTTCTTTGAAAGTTAACAAGGGTGCAATGGCATCAAAACGATCTTACGTCCATCTGTTATGAATGAATATGTGGTACACCCTGAACCTGAGCCTGGACGTAACACGGCACTCGGTGCCTGACTACATGTGACCGAGTGAACCAACTGGTTGGCTGAATCAATTTGTGATATCATAACATACTGAATGCGGAAGATAAACTAATACATGCAGATATACTGAAAGTCTGGATGCTATAAATCAAAGTGCGGAAATACTAATACAATTCTGAAACATATTTGCAGCCAACGTAGCTTAAACATGAAAAGCCTGAGGCTCTGTCTAACTGTTACTCTAGTCTATGAAGCCTCTAATGAAGTACTGAAAACACTAACTGTATAAAAATACTGAAGACTGTAGTAATGATAATGCCCCGAAAGAACTGGGGACCACCAAATAGCTGGTACGAGAATCCTTATACTCTGCATCGTCGACCTGTAAATCATTACCTGCATTGTGAGGTGCAGGCCCCGAGCAAAAGGGACGTCAGTACATTTGAATTATACTGGTATGTAAAGCAACTAAAAGAAAGAATTATAAATGCCGAAACTGAAACTAAGTTGATAACTATTGAAATTGAAACTGAAGTGATAACTGATAACTGAACTGATAACTGGTAACTGAAATGATAAAGGAAGTAAGGATACGAATAAGTATCTTCTGAATGATGAACAACCTATTTATCTGAATTTTAAACTGCGGGCTCAGGCCCAATATATATATATATATATCTGAATATATTTATCTGAATATATATATATATATATATATTGTGTGAGCACAAACTGCAGCCTCAGGCCCAAGTATACGTATACATAACTTAAGCCTTTTCTCAAACACCTGGTGACATAAATCTTTATAGTCCTTATTAATGATGTATCTACACCCAATAACACATTCTCTTGCTCCTAGATAAATTCTAAATTCTCAAATGGTTATAATCAACATCATTATTTATCACCCATAAGGTAAACAACACTCTTAACCATTAATCAACAATCAACACCTAAACCTATAATCATTCATGCTTTTCTATCGAACTCATCAACTCATATCTATAATCATTAATCCAATGATATAATCAATTAGAGGATGAAGATATTACCTTCGTGACGTTCAATCCCCTTGAATTCGAGTTCTAGGGTTCCTTCTCTTAACAACGATGTCCCAATCGAGTATCTAATGATATGGAGGGTTTACCCATGTTAATAAGATGCTGAAAAATTGAAATTAACTTAGAATCACCATTAGAACTTACGTTGGGTGGTGGAAGAACCCTTAAGGAGTTAGGTTTTTGAGAGTTCTCCTTTCTAGAGCAAGTTTTTATATTTTGGGTTGTGGGGGACGAAATATGGCTTTAAAACGATCCCCCACGAGCGCGACCGCGCTCCTGGAGACCTGACCCCGCTACTGACTACGCAAAACGGCAGTAACACTGCCTCAAAATTAGCACGATCACGCTATGGGCGTGCTACCGGGCGTGCATATCGCATATTGTTTTGTAAAACGCGCATAACTTTTGGCACAGAGATCCGTTTAGGCTCCATAATATATCACTGGAAAGCTATTTCAAAGTCCTACAACTTTAGTGGTTAATTTTCCCAAATTCCTTACATAATTTCACTAAAGGCTGCTAGAATGTAGACCTTCTGCAAACTTGGTTGATTTTGTCAAATCTCATGCACCTTACTTTCCATCTTAATTTTGAAGCAACTATTTTCACCCATAATCATCCTGATGAGACTTCACATGTCTAAAATATAACCTTAATACTCCTTTAACTCATTCATACCTAATTCGAATATGCGGGATGTTACATTATTTCCCCCTTGGGATCATTCGTCCTCGAATGATTGTCTTGACTGTAACTTCTGCTAATCCGGACCTTAAACGAGTCTGATGCAAACATGAACTTTCATTAACACTTGTATATTAAACTGAATGAATACATAATTACTGAACTGTTGCGATACTGAACTGAATGACTACTGCATTAACTGAATATTGTCCGTCATGGATACGTGAATACTGAACTAACATGGATATATGAATATTGACCTGGCACGAATATTTGAGTAATCTGAGTACTAAGCTGGCGTGAATGTTTAGGTATTGGACTAGCATGAGTAGCTGAGTATTGAGCTAACATTAGTATTTGAGTACTGAACTGACATGAGTATATGAGTACTGAACTTGCATGAGTTGTGTATTGGAAATTTAAATGCTATAACATGATACGTGAAATACTGGCTGTACCACCGCTAATTCTGGTGGCAACTCCAACTCATAAGCTATTTGACCGATCTTTTGTAGGATTATATACGACGTGATATATTAGGGACCGAGCGTTTCTTTCTTCCCAAATCTCATAACGCCTTCATAGGTAAAACTTTCAGAAACACCCCATCATCAACTTGGAACTCTAACACCTTCAAACGCTCTTGAATCAACTTAACTTTCTCTATAGTCTGATAGACCAAATTTGGTCCCAACAACTCCTCTTCACCAACTTTGGACCAACCAATCGGCGATCTACAGCTTCGCCCATATAGAGCTTCGTACGGTGCCCTCTTGATAATAGAATGGTAGGTTATTATTAGCAAGATCAGTGAGAGGTATGTGATCATACCAATTATTTTTTAACATCAAGGACATATCCTCAACTATTTGAATAATGCGCTCTGTCTGGCCATCTTTCCGAGGATGAAAAACTTGTGCATAATCCTTTTTGAAAGAACTTTTAAAAGTTCATTTTAACTGAGCACCAAAATTCGAAATGACAGACAACGGATTCCCATGCAATCAGACGACTTCCTAAATGTACAACTTGGTATAATCTTCTACTGAATCTGTAGTTTTTTTTTTTTGCATGAAGTGTGCTAACTTGGTAAGTCATTTTACAATCATCTAGTCAAATCATGCTTTTAAAATGAGCAAGATAATCCTGTTATAAATTCCATATTTACCATCTCCATTCAAAATATATGTATTATGTGTTAAAACACTACGCTTCCTGCTGCTCGACTTTCACTTGCTGGCAATTCAGACAATTGGCCGCAAAGTCTGAAATGTTCTTTTTCATGTTGTTCAACCAATAAATACATCTTTGGGGAACCTGGATGGAAAGAATACCTGGAATTATAGGCTTCTAACATGATCTCCCTCTTTAAATCCATCTATGTTTGGAACACACAATCTATCTTTGTACCTCAAAGTACCATCATCTCCCCCTTATTCAAAAGCCATCGTCTTATACTTGTGGATCCTTCTCTTTTTGTTGGGATCCAAATAACTTCCCTTATCTTCTACAACTCTTTGCACTTTACGTCAATGACCACTCATCTTCTGACTTACTTTTGAGCAATCTTCCTTACTAAGAAAAACTAAATTATTTACTTAACCGAAAGGTAATGTACTCACTATTATACACAATCTTAATAAGTTAACTCTGCTCACACTGTCAATCTTGGGGAGACCCATTTTCGATAATTCTTAAAGGCTATTCTTCTATAGTTTGTGCTCTCACTGCTAGCTGATTTTTTCCCACTGCCACTCTACTTCGGGTTTAACTTAAACTCTCTAGGTTCTAACATACATTCGGTATTTCAAACTGTCATCCACTCACTAGAGGTAACCTGGCTAAGTAAATCAAATTGTATCTCTAGTAGTTCTGCTGAAATTTGCTAATTCGTTGTGTCAACTCAAACATACTAACTATTCTTTTACCAACTACCTGCTAGCGTCATGTGTTCATGTTCTTCTTTGAATAACTAAAGTGAAGCATAAGGCTATTTCTAATTTCCCTCATCATCCGACCCTATTCTATGGTCGCATACTATCCTTTTTTTTTCTAAACTATGTGCATAGATCACACTTTGGAATTCATCTGTCTTAAACAAACATTAGAATATCTAACCCCAAACTTTTTATATAATACAAAATTATATTATACTATAAACATATGGGGTAATCACTTAGTCACATAATCTAAGGGGGAACTGCCTTATCTTTTATCTTACATCAATAGGTGCTTCTTATAGTAGCTTACTATTGTGGTACTTCTAGTTCTAATTTGAATAAATCTAAACAACTTAAAATCATTCCCTGAAATTCACTATTGGCAGCTCTTGGTTCTTATTACATACATCATATATTCTAGTCATTTGCATGAGTTGTACGAAATCACATCTATGGTAATAACAAATGTTTCTAACTCCTAGGTATTTTACCCTTAGGCTCCTTTCTGTCCAAAACTATAGTGACCAATGTTAGGGTCTGACATCTAAACTATCATCATCCAATTTGTGGCTCTATCTCCAAAAATTAAATGAAGTTGTCATAGGAGGTAGAACACATACGAACATACTACCATGTACAAACTTATCCTTCAAAGTATACCATCATCTGATAAATCACTTCCTGTGCCATCCGGCGAGTCTTGGTCTTAATCCAGACCTAAAATATGCGAAGGTTTCGCTATAATCACTGTTACTTACATTTTCTTTTAGTACCCATAGGCATCACTGTGTACTCACAAGTCACCAGAATTTTGATACACCCAAAATTCGAGATCTGGTAACTGAATAACTGATAACTGGCATCCTGAATAACCATAAACTTGCTAACTGAAAGATTGTATAACTGGTAAGTAACTGAGGTAAACTAATAGCCATAAGACATCATAACTGCTTTTGTACTTTTTGATAATATTAGGCTCTAATCTATACTACTATCCATTGCATCCCGCTTCTAACATCCTCTCAAGTCTCATATTTACCAACATGTACTTCATAATTATACCCCATTGGGCAATTATTCTCTTTAGGACCTTAGGTTTTTCCTGCGCGCTGCTTGGGCCTCCAATACGTTTGGAATTCGATAGGAAGAGAAGGTAATATATTGCTCTAAACTTCATGGCACGATCTAGAGTAGAAAGAAATGAGACAATCCTGGATGTCTTGGTAGTTAACCGTTTATATGAGTGGCCGACACACACATATAAATGAAATTCCACTAGACACGGCTTCATAGAATCCCTAGGACACTTGAACCTATTGCTCTGATACCAAACTTTGTCTCGCCCCAAACCTGTACCTGGACGTAACACGGCACTCGGTGCCTGACTACATGTGACCGAGCGAATCAACTGGCTGGCTGAATCAACATGTGATATCATAACATACTGAATGAGGAAGATAAACTAATACATGCAAATATACTGAAAGTCTGGATGCTATAAATCAAAGTGCGGAAATACTAATACAATTTTGAAACATATTTGTAGCCAACATATCTTAACATGAAAAGCCGAAGACACTGTCTAACTGTTACTCTAGTCTATGAAGCCTCTATTGAAGTACTAAAAGCGCTAACTATCTGTAAATACTGAAAGGCTGTAAAGTAATGATAATGCCCCGAAAGAACTGGGGACCAAATAGCTGGTACGAGAATCCTAGCGCTCTGCATCGTCGACCTGTAAATCATTACCTACATTGTGAGATGCAGGCCCCGGGCAAAAGGGATGTCAGTACATTTGAATTTCACTAGTATGTAAAGCAACTAAAAGAAAGAATTATAAATGCTGAAACTGAAACTAAGTTGATAACTGAAATGATAACTATTGAAACTGAAACTGAAGTGATAACTGATAACTGAAGTAATAACTTAACTGATAACTGATAACTAATAACTGATTTGATAACTGATAACGGAAATGATAAAGGAAGTAAGGATATAATACTCCCTCTTCTGAATGATAAACAACCTGTTTATCTGAATATTAAACTGCGACCTCAGGCTCAATATATATATGCACAAACTGCGTATGACGACCCGGACGGTCGTCTTAAGAATTAATACCCCGATCCCTTATTTATTTGTTTCCCCAAGTCTATTTATGCTAATTTGAATTTGCCGGGATGTTCGGTTTTGAGTTTCGGAGAGTTTTGGGACACTTAGTCCTTAAATGAGAGCTTAAGTGTTGAAAAGTTATCCGTAGTAGGAACAATGTAAAGATGGCCTCGGAATGGAAATTTGATGGGTCCGTTAGCTCTGTTAGGTAATTTCGGGGTTGGGAGCGTGTTCGGAATGTGTTTTGGAGGTCCGTAGCTGATTTAAGCTTGAAGTTACCGGTCCGATAGTGAGATTTTGATCCAAGGGTTGGAATGGAATTCCAGAAGTTGCAGTAGCTCCGTCATGTCATTTGGGATGTGTGTGTAAATTTTCAGGTCATTCGGACGAGGTTTGGTTAGGTTTTTGATCGAAAGCGTGTTTTAATAGAATTTGAAGTTCTTTGGCTCAAATCCTTGATTTAATCGAGTTTCTAACGTTGTTTTAGGAGGTTTAAGGGTTGGTACAAGTTTGAATGAGGTCTTAGGTGTTATTGGAGCTTTTGGTTGAGGTCTCGGGGGCTTCGGGATGATTTCGGATGGTTGTCGGGAATATTGGAGAAGTGTTGCAGCAGCTGAAGCATTGCTGCTTTTGGTATTTTTGCATCTGCGGCTTGGGAACCGCAGAAGCGCCGCCGTATTCGGCTTTGTGTCATTCCTTCAAAAATCGCAGAAGCGGTGTGAGACCCGCAGGAGCGGTTATTGGTCCGCAGAAGCGAGTTTGGCCAGGCTCATCAGGCTCCGCATATGCAGTTGGATTTCTGCAGAAGCGGATCCGCAGCTGCGAGATAAGGATCGCAGGTGCGGAATCTTAGATTTTTAATGAAACCGCAGAAGCGACTGAAGTTTCGAAAGCGGGACCGCAGGTGCGGTCTCTTGACCGCAGAAGGGGAACCACTGGTGTGAAATATGAAATTCGAGGGTTTGGTTTCAAAAGTTGGAAAATCAAATTGGAGCTCGAGAGAGGGTGATTTTGAGAGGATTTTTGAAGAGGCGATCATTGAGTAAAGTTTCTTTAATCATTTTTAGTTATATTCCATCAATCTTTAGTTAATTTCGAAATTTTGGTATAAATTGGTGGAAAAGTTGTTAGACCTTTAATTGAGGATTTGATGGGTCATTTGGACTCCGATTTCAGTGTTCTTATTATATATAGACTCTCTTGAGAGTACGAGAGTTTTGAAAATATAAAATTTATCCGATTCTGAGACATTGTCTTGAGGGGCGTTTTGGTCATTTTACCTAAAATTGCGTCTTAGCTTTAAATTAAATAGTAAAATCAGTTGCTTGAGATGTTATTTACGATATGTAATTGAATTGAATAGATTTGGGCCATTTGGAGTCGGATACTCGTGGCAAAGGCGTGGTTTCTAGTTGATTTTGTGCCGGTTTGAGGTAAGTGGCTTGTCTAACCTTGTGTTGGGGACCTTTCCCCTTAGGATATTATATTTGGTAGTTGAATGCCTTGTACGTGAGGTGACAAGCACGTACTTGAGCTAATTATTGAAAAAACCGATTCTACTTTAAATACTTAGACCGAGTTTCTTTCTTATTTGCTGTATTTTATTTGCAATTATAGATTGTGTTAGCTAGAAAAACATGCTTAGTTGTTCTAAATTGCCTATTTGCTCAAGTTACTTTGTTTACATTACGTGAAGCATGTTAGGCTAGAACTACCTGTTGCCTTGTATTTTTTTAGCTTCATTTCTGAATACCTTCGTGTTGTGACTGCGTATTTACATTAGGACTACGGATGTGGGATTCCAGTAGCTTCCCCCCTGTTTGTTTACTTTGGGACTACAAGTTAGATTTCCAGTAGACCCCCCTACACATTTACTTTGGGACTGCGAGTTAGATTCCTGATGGATTCCCCCTGCACATTGATAGTTGGACTATGGAGCGGTATCCCGGGAGATCCTTCGGATATACTCATATGATGGACTAAGAGACGGTAACCCGGGAGCTCCTTGGACAGTTGATGAAAGGGACTACATGACGGTATTCTGGGAGATCCTCATTGTTGGTATTGATATTGAGCTGTTTTATTCTCTGAATGTTAATTGTTGTCTCGTATAACCTGTCTTACTTCATAGTTGTACACATTATTTCTGTTTATTTCATACTGTTGCAAGACTTATTATTATTATTACTCTGAGTAGGGCCCTGACCTTCCTCCTCACTCCCCTACCGAGGTTAGGCTTGGCACTTACTGAGTACCACTGTGATGTACTCATGCCCCTTCTGCGCATGTTTTTCATGTGCAGATCCAGGTAGCTCTACACAGGCGTATCATCCTTAAGGCGGAGAGATCTAGCAGAGACTTCAAGGTACATCTGTTGTGTCCGCAGACCAGGAGTCTCTTTCTTATTCTAGCTTTAGCAATTAGCTTTTCCTTTTTGTACTGATCGTTTTAGACATTCTGGAGTTAGAGCAATGTATTTACTTTCTGTTAGCTTGTGTTCCTGTGAGTTTCCGGGTTTTGGGTGATTTTGTAGACTTTCGTGTTTTGAGTTGTATATGCCCCCGGGACCTCAACCAAAAGCACCAATAACACCTAATACCTCATTCAAACTTGTACCAACCCTTAAACCGCCTAAAACAACGTCAGAAACTCGATTAAATCAAGGATTTGAGCCTAAGAACTTTAAATTCTATCAAAACACGCTTTCGATAAAAAACCTAACCAAACCTCGTCCGAATGACCTGAAAATTTACACACACATCCCAAATGACATGATAGAGCTACTACAACTTCCGGAATTCCATTCCGATCCTCAGATCAAAATCTCATTATTGAACCGGTAACTTTAAAAACTCAAACTTCGGCATTTCAAGCCTAAATCAGCTACGGACCTCCAAAACACATTCCGAACATGCTCCCAACCCCGAAATCACCTAACGGAGCTAACAAAACCATCAAATTTCCATTCCGAGGCTGTCTTTATACTGTTCCGACTACGAACAACTTTCCAACACTTAAGCTCTCATTTAGGGACTAAGTGTCCCAAAACTCTCCGAAACTCAAAACCGAACATCCCGACAAATTCAAATTAGCATAAATAGAATTGGGGAAACAAATAAATAGGGGATCAGGGCGTTAATTCTTAAGAGGTCGGCCGGGTTGTCACATCCTCCTACACTTAAACATTCATTCGTCCTCGAACGAGCATAAAGACATACCTAAAATAGTGAAAAGATGAGGGTAACTGCTGTGCATATCCTCCTCGGTCTCCTAGGTCGCCTCCTCAGTCGGCTGACTCCGCCACTGAACCTTCACTGAAGCAATGTTCTTTGATCTCAACTTTCTGATCTGCCTGTCCAATATAGCCACTGGCTTCTCAACATAGGATAGTTCCTTGTCCAACTAGACTGAACTGAAATCCAACATACGCGACGGGTCACCGTGATACCTCCGGAGCATCGAAACATGAAATACCGGATGGACCCCGGCCAAGCTAGGAGGTAAGGCAAGCTCATAAGCAACCTCCCCAACTCGCCTCAAAATCTCAAAAGGGCCAATAAACCTCGGACTCAACTTTCCTTTTTTCCCAAACCTCAATACGCCTTTCATAGGCAAAACCCGAAGAAGAACCCACTCACCAACCATATACAAAACATCCCGAACCTTCCTGTCCGCGTAGCTTTTCTGTCTGGACTGGGCTGTACGGAGTCTATCCTGAATCATCTTAACCTTCTCCAAAGCGTCCTGAACCAACTCTGTGCCCAATAGCCTGGCCTCACCCGGCTCAAACCAACCAACCGGAGATCTACATATCCTACCATATAAAGCCTCATATGGTGACATCTGAATGTTGGACTCATAACTGTTGTTCTAAGCAAATTCCGCCAATGGCAAGAACTGATCCCAAGACCCTCCAAACTCAATCACATACGCACGGAGCATATCCTCAAGAATCTTGATGGTGCGCTCGGACTGTCTGTCCGTCTGGGATTGAAATGATGTGCTCAACTCCACCCAAGTGCCCAGCTCCTACTGCACGGCTCTCCAGAACCGCGATGTAAACTGAGTACCTCTGTCTGAAATAATAGAAACTAGGAATACCATGCAGTTGGACGATCTCTCGGATGTAAATCTCCGCCAACCGCTCCGATGAATAAGTGGTACACATAGGAATAAAATGAGCAGACTTGGTCAGCTGATCCACTATAACCCAAATGGCATCAAACTTCTTCAAGATCCGTGGGAGTCCAGATACAAAGTCTATAGTGATGCGCTCCCATTTCCACTCCGGAATCTCTATCTGCTGAAGCAACCCACCTGGTCGCTGGTGCTCATATATCACCTGCTGGCAGTTGAGGCATCTAGACACATAACCAACTATATCTTTCTTCATCCGCCTCCAACAGTGCTGCCTCAAGTCCTGATACATCTTCGCGGCGCCCGGATGGATGGAATGCCGCGAACTATGGGCCTCTGCTAAAATCAACTCTCGAAGCTCATCAACATTGGGCACACAAATCCTCAATACCCCATCATCTCCGATGGTCACATCTCTAGCATCACCACACTGAACCTTGCCTTTAAGGACAAGCAAATGAGGGTCATCATGTTGCCGCTCCTTGATACGATCAAATAAGGAAGACCGGGAAACCACACAATCTAGAACCTAACTGGGCTCCGAAAGATCCAATCTCACAAACTGGCTGGCTAAGGCCTGCACATCCATCGCCATAGGCCTCTCTGAAGCTGGTAAATATGCCAAACTCCCCAAACTCTCCGCCCGGCAACTCAAGGCATCAACCACCACATTGGCCTTGCCCGAGTGATACAGAATAGTAATATCATAATCCTTCAGCAACTCTAACCACCTCCTCTAATGCATATTTAGATCCTTTTGCTTGAACAAGTGATGCAAACTCCGATGGTCAATATAGATCTCACAAGGCACACCGTACAAATAATGATGCCAGATCTTCAAGGCATGAACAATAGCAGCTAGCTCAAGGTCGTGGACAGGGTAATTCTTCTCATGTATCTTCAACTGTCTAGACGCGTAGGCAATCACCCTACCGCCCTGCATCAACACCGCTCCGAGGCCAACTCTCGAGGCATCACAATAGAAATTAAAAGACCCCGAACCGGTAGGTAACATCAAAATTAGTGCTATAATCAAAGTTGTGTTGAGCTTCTGAAAGCTCGCCTCACACTCCTCTGTCCACTAAAATGGGGCACCCTTCTGGGTCAATCTAGTCATAGGGGCCACAATTGATGAAAATCCCTCTACAAAACGACAGTAGTAGCCCGCCAAGCCAAAGAAACTGCGAATCTCTGTAGCTGAGGACGGCCTAGGCCAACTCTGCACTGCCTCCACCTTCTTCGGATCCACCCGAATGCCCTCACTCGACGATACCACGTGGCCTAAGAATTCCACAGAACTCAACCAAAACTCACATTTCGAGAACTTTGCATATAACTTCTTCTCTCTCAGGGTCTGAAGCACTGTCCTCAGGTTCTGCTCATGATCTTCCCGACTTTGGGAGTATACAAGAATATCATCTATGAAAACAATGATGGAAGAGTCGAGATATGGCCTGAACACACTGTGCATCAAATGCACGAAAGCTGTTGGGACATTGGTCAACCCAAATGACATAACAAGGAACTCGTAATGGCCATACCGAGTCCTGAAGGCAGTCTTCGGGATATCTGGCTCCCGAATCTTCAACTGATGGTAACCTGAGCGCAAGTCAATCTTAGAAAACACATGTGCGCCCTGAAACTGGTCAAACAGATCCTCAATACGAGGTAAATGATAACGGTTCTTCACTGTAGCATTGTTCAGTTGGCGATAACCGATACACATACGCACCGAACCATCCTTTTTCTTTACAAACAAGACAGGAGCACCCCAAGGTGAAATACTAGGGCGAATAAAGCCCTTATCAAGCAATTCCTGTAATTGATCCTTCAACTCGGGAGGAGCCATACGGTATGGAGGAATGGAAATAGGCTGCGTGCCCGGCAACAGATCAATGCCAAAATCAATGTCTCTATCGGGTGGCATGCCCGGAAGATCAACTGGAAACACATCGGGATAATCCCGTACCACTGGGACTGAATCAACAGAAGGGGTATCAATACTGACATCTCTCACATAAGCTAAATACGCGGCACACCTCTTCTCAACCATACGCTGAGCTTTAAGGAAAGAGATAACTCTGCTGGTAGTGTGATCTAAAGTACCACTCCAGTCAACACGCGGAATAGCAGGCATTGCCAGCGTCACGGTCTTGGTGTGATAATCAAGAATAGCAAAATGGGGCGACAACTAGTCCATGCCCAAGATAATATCAAAGTCAACCATACCGAGTAACAATAAATCTGCTCTGGTCTCAAAACCCTGAATAGTAACCAGACATGACCGATAAACGCGGTCCACAACAAGAGAATCCCCCACAGCAGTAGAAGCATAAACATGGGCCCTTAAAGAATCCCGAGTCACACCCAAATGCGGAGCAAAGTAATAAGACACATAAGAATAAGTAGAGCCTGAATCGAATAAAACTGATGCCTCTCTATGACAAACCAGTATAATACCTGTAATGATAGAGTCAGAGGCAACAGCTTCGGTATGAGCAGGAATAGCATAATATCTGGCCCGGCCCCTCTCTCGAGGGCGACCTCTATCTCCCTGACCTCCGCCCCTAGCCGGCTGGGCAGATGGGGTAGCAGCTGGAGCTGTGACCATGGCCTGAGAACTCTGTGAAGTATGCTGTGGCTGAGCAGTCTATGAAGATGCACCCTACCAGGTCTGGGGCAGTCCCTAACCATATGGCGTGTATCACCACACTCGAAACAAGCTCAGGGAGGACGCGACGGCTATGACTGACTAGGGCCAGGTTTGCTGGACTGACCTCTGGAAGCACTCCGCGCGGGAGGCGCGCTAAAAACTGGAGGTGCATAGTAAGGCTCCTGAGGTATAGGCAGAGCTGGTGCACTGCTAGCTGCTAAAAGAGCTGAATGAATGGGGCGACCCATATAACCACTACCATGACGACCTGTTGCTAGGGTACGGGCACCAGAGTAGTAGCCTGACTCTCGAGACCTCTTGGCCTCCCTGTCCACTTGCTCCCTGGCGAGCATACCCTCGATCCTCCAACAATGCTCACTACCTGCTGATAAGGGATGTCCATCTCCAACTCTCGAGCCATGCTAGATCTGATGGGTGGGGTAAGATCCTCAATGAACCTGTGAACTCTCTCACGGACTGTAGTAACCAAGGCCGGTGCATGCCTGGCCAACCTGGTATAGCGGATAGCGTACTCCGAAACGGTCATAGCACCCTGGCGCAAATGCTCAAACTCAGCGCGCCATGCGTCCCTGAGACTCTGAGGGACAAACTCACTCATGAATATATCTGAGAACTGGGTCCAGGTCAGTGAGGCAGCCTCGGCTGGACTGTTTATCTCATGAGTGTGCCACCAATCATAGGCAGCTGAAGCTGGAAGGCAGTAAAGGAAACCCCGCTAAACTCTATTATGCCCATGGTGCAAATAATACAGTGGCACTCCTCTAGAAATCCCAAGGCATCGTTTGATGTTAATCCACTGAATACATGAGCCTTATACTTCTTTAACCTCTCAATCCTCAGCTGCTCATACTCAGAAGCTGATGCCCTGTCCTCGGGCTGAACGGACACTGCAGGCGGTGCGGGAATAATCTCGGGAACTTGCTCAACATGCACTCGCTGCTTAGGAGTGCAGAAGACAGGAGTCTGTGCTCCTCCCCCTAGCCTGAGATGTGGCTGCAGCAATGGGAAGTAACCCTGCCTGAGCCAAGGTGGTATACATACTCATGAATTGAGCCAAAGTCTCCTGAAGAGCTGGAGTAGTAGTGGCACTAGTGGGAGTGCCAAGTGCCTGGGCTCCGGCTGGATCTGTAGGTGGTGCCACGGCGGTAGCTCGCGCAGGTGCTCTGGCTGCACCACGTTTGCGTCCTCGACCTCTACCCCGGCCCCTGCCTCTAACGGCTATAGTAGGGGGCGTGGGTGCCTGATCAAACCGAGTCGCGCGTGTCCTCACCATCTGTGAGAGAATAGAAGACAAAAGTTTAGAATTTGTGATGTCAAAATATCGCACGACAAATAAATCAAATGAAGCGGAAATTTTTCCTAACAGTTACATAGCCTCTCATAGATAAGTACAAACATCTCCGTACCGATCAACGAGACTCTAATAAACCAGCCTGTGTTCCATGACTCCTATGAACCTAGAGCTCTGATACCAACTTGTCACGGCCCTAGTTCGCCCTCCGTGAACATGTCGTGATGGCACCTAGTCCCTATAACTAGGTAAGCCTAACAATGCGGAAAAAACAACATAACTTGCGGAATAATTAATTAAAACTGACAACTAATAGAAAAACTGTATGTAAATGCCGCTCGACATACACAGCTCAAAATGCGGAAGTCTACAAAATCACCCAAAACCTGGAAACTCACGGGAACAAAAGCTAACGGAAGGTATTTATATTGCTCTAACTCCAGAATGTCTAAAACGATCAGTACGAAAAGGTAAAGATAACTGCTAAAGCTAGAATGAGAAAGAGACTCCTTGTCTGCGGACGCGACAGATGTACCTCGAAGTCTCTGCTAGATCTCTCCGCCTTGAGGATGATACGCCTGGGCAGAGCTACCTGGATCTGCACATGAAAAACATGCGCAGAAGGGGCATGAGTACACCACAACAGTACTCAGTAAGTGCCAAACCTAACCTCGGTTGGGTAGTGACGAGGAAGATCAGGGCCCTACTGAGAGTAATAATAATAATAAGTCTTGCAACAGTGTGGAGTAAACAGAAATAATATGTACAACTATGAAGTAAGACAGGTTATACGAGACAACAATTAACATTCAGAGAATAAAATAACACACAGTAAAACAGCTCAATATCAATACTAACAACAAGGATCCCCCAGGATACCGTCCTGTAGTCCCTTTCATCAACTATCCAAAGAGCTCCCGGGATACCGTGCCGTAGTCCATCATATGAGTATATCCGAAAGATCTCCCGGGATTCCGTCCCGTAGTCCAACTATCAATATGCCCCCTGCACGAGGCATTAGATTTTTTTCAACAATTAGCTCAAGTACGCGCTCTTCACACCACGTACGAGGCATTAGATTACAAAATATCATATCGTTTTAGACATTCTGGAGTTAGAGCAACTTATTTACCTTCCGTTAGCTTGTGTTCCCGTGAGTTTCCGGGTTTTGGGTGATTTTTTGGACGAGCGGCATTTATATACAATTTTTCTTTTAGTTTTCAGTTTTAATAAATTATTCCGCAAGTTATGTTGTTTTTCCGCATTGTTAGGCTTACCTAGTTATAGGGACTAGGTACCATCACGACATGTTCATGGAGGGCGAACTGGGGTCGTGACACTGCGGCCTCGGGCCCAAGTATACGTATACATAACTGTGACCTCAAGTCCAAAATGCATAAAGCATAAACTGCGGCCCCAGGCCCAAATATAGGTGTTCAATATTCAGGAACTGAGAATCATACTGCAATTCAAGATAGTGAAATACTGAATAACAATGAGTTACATGATACTAGAATACTGGATCACACTGAGTTACATAATAATGGAATACTGGATCACATTGAGTTACATAATAATGGAATACCATCACATTGAGTTACATAATACTGGAATACTGAATAGGACTAGACTGAGACTTTATTGTTGAACTGATTATGAATACTGAAACTCGTGGGCAGCAAACCCAAGTCTATATTGAATAAGCACTGAGCTCACAACATTCAGAATGAAAGTCATGAGCGAGTTATGAAGCTAGAGAATAGACGTTCTACAACTATTCAAGGAACTAGGCTTAACTATATTTCTGAGGCAATTAGTAACGTCATAAAAGAAACGTAGTGTAGGGAGAATCATTAACATTCCCAAACATAGAGAGTTAGCCTCACATACCTTAACTTCCTGCTCTTTAGCGTAATACAATATTCTCCAACCCTTTCAACTTTAATCTATATCAATAGATTCCATATTAGCAATAATTCTCATATTTTGGTCGCTTAAGCCTTTTCTCGAACACTTGGTGACATAAATCTTTATAGTCCTTATTAATGATGTATCTACACCCAATAACACATTCTATTGCTCCTAGATAAATTCTAAATTCTCAAATGGTTATAATCAACATCATTATTTATCACCCATAAGGTAAACAACACTCTTAACCATTAATCAACAATCATCACCCTAAACCTATAATTATTCATGCTTTTCTATCAAACTCATCAACTCATATCTATAATCATTAATCCAATGATATAATCAATTAGAGGGTGAAGATATTACCTTCGTGACGTTCAATCCCCTTGAATTCGAGTTCTAGGGTTCCTTCTCTCAACAACGATGTCCCAATCGAGTATCTAATGATATGGAGGGTTTACCCATGTTAATAACATGCTGGAAAATTGAAACTAACTTAGAATCACCATTAGAACTTACATTGGGTGGTGGAAGAACCCTTAAGGAGTTAGGTTTTTGAGAGTTCACCTATCTAGAGCAAGTTTTTATATTTTGGGGCTGTGGGGGACGAAATATGGCTTTAAAACGATCCCCCACGAATGCGCCCGCGCTCCTGGAGACCTGACCGCGCTACTGACCATGCAAAACGGCAGTAACACTTCCTCAAAATTTGCGCGGTCGCGCTATGGGCGTGCTACCGGGCACGCATATCGCATACTGTTCTGTAAAACACGCATAACTTTTGGCACAGAGATCCGTTTGGGCTCCATAATATATCGTTGGAAAGCTATTTCAAAGTCCTACAACTTTAGTGGTTACATTTTCCCAAATTCCTTACATAATTTCACTAAAGGCGGCTAGAATGTAGACCTTCTGCAAACTTGGTCGATTTTGTCAAATCTTATGCACCTTACTTTCCATCTTGATTTTGAAGCAACTATTTTCACCCATAATCATCCCGATGAGACTTCACATGTCTAAAATATAACCTTAATACTCCTTTAACTCATTCATACCTAATTCGAATATGCGGGATGTTACATTATCTCCCCCCTGGGATCATTCGTCCTCTAATGATTGTCTTGACTGTAACTTCTGCTAACTCCGGACCTTAAACGAGTCTGATGCAAACATGAACTTTCATTAACACTTGTATATTAAACTGAATGAATACATAATTACTGAACTGAATGACTACCGCATTAACTGAATATTGTCCGTCACGGATACGTGAATACTGAACTAACATGGATATATAAATATTGAACCGGCGCGAATATTTGAGTAATCTGAGTACTAAGCTGGCGTGAATGTCTAGGTATTGGACTATCATGAGTAGCTTAGTGTTGAGCTAACATTAGTATTTGAGTACTGAACTAACATGAGTATCTGAGAACTGAGCTGACATGAGTATCTGTGTATTGGAAATTTGAATGTTATAACATGATACGTGAAATACTGGCTATACCACCGCTAATTCTAGTGGCAACTCCAACTCATAAGCTATTTGACCGATCTTTTGTAGGATCATATACGACGTGATATATTTGGGACCGAGCTTTTCTTTCTTCCCAAATCTCATAACGTCTTCAGAGGCGAAACTTTCAGAAACACCCCATCATCAACTTGGAACTCTAACATCTTCAAACGCTCTTGAATCAATTTAACTTTCTCTATAGTATGATAGAGAAAATTTGGTCCCAACAACTCCTCTTCACCAATTTTGGACCAACCAATCGGCCTTCACCCATACAGAGCTTCTACTGTGCCATCTTGATACTAGAATGGTAGGTTATTATTAGCAAGTGTCACACCTCCTTTTTCACTATACCCCGTGAAGGGTATAATAAAGGGAGTTATGTTCAACTTGAAGTGACAATCGAAACAGGATTAATTATTTGAAATCAGAGTCGCCACTTGGGATATTTATGGTGTCCCAAGTCACCGATTTGAATCCTGAATCGAGGAAAAGGTTTGAATCTATATATAGTCTGCGAACACAAAAATTCGGGTAAGGAATTCTGTTAACCCGGAAGAAGGTGTTAGGCATTCCCGGGTTCCGTGGCTCTAGAACGGTCGCTTTGATCATACTTGACTTAATCAAATAGTTTAATTAATGATTTTAGAACCTATGTGTATATACCTTTTACCGCCATTAAATTAAAAAATTATCTTGAAACGGGTCACGCGTACGTGTACCCATTTGTTTGGCGCGTCAAAAATCATGTCACGCGAACGTGTCCACAATTAATAACGCTTAGTATTTTAAGAAAATTTAGCCGAAGTTGCGCGAACGCATACTCCGATTTTGTTTTTTAGAAATCGTAATCATGTCACGCGAACGTGTCCATGACCTCGATAATAGATTGTATTGCCATCGCCATCAACATCAGATTTCTCCAATGGAATCCGTAGACATAACTCCAAGTCACAAAACGAGAATATGAAACAAAAATATACAATGCTGGCACATTTTTTAGTGTTTAACAAATATGGAGGAAAAATAATTAAACCGCCTCAACATAAATCAAGGTTCGGTAAAACCCACATAGCAAAAGAGAATACAAATTCATTAACAGAATCACAATAGAAACATATAAAGCTGAATATTATAAAAGGACAAGACTTTGCACTGAAAGTGAGCAGGTCAAAATATAAAGTTAATACTACCAGTCTAGTTGAGAGGACAAAGTACATCATCTTCATTGATTATTACCATGTTAATAAAACCAATTCAAAAACCTATCTAACTGCATTTCCAATCCAGCAACATCGTCACAAGAACAATTCAACCTTAGAAGGAGTTTTACGTCTGATCTTTACCGTAGGTGAGTCCAAGAACAAATAAGAAACCAGTACAGGATCACGATGAAGCGGCACCTCGTCGGACGACATTCTAACCTCGGCGAAACTGAATAGACCCAACGATCAGAGCTAGCAACCTACGAATGGGCTTTAATGGGACTCGATCTCCACAGAAACGTTACATTAGATGGAACGACGAACTTGAAACTTAGTCAACAACCTCAAACGAACTCTCAACGAGCTTTAAATGAACTCCATTGACGAAACAAAATTTTGTCGCCGGTTTCCGGCCATTTTCCGGTGGTGAAGGAGCAGCAGCCGATTTGCTGTGAGGTTTGGAAAAAGGAACTGCGACGAGGGGTGTATTGGTGAAGGTTTTGTCGCTGGTGAGGTGTGAAGAAGAAGAGAAGTCTAGGTTGGGGTTCAGGTTTTGTTCAACGGTGCTCCTTCATCTTCAAGATCCTAGAGTTTCTTTCTGGAGAAGAAGGGTCTCCTTTATGCTGAAGCTGCGCTGCTGATCTTTCAATTATAGGCGTCTTTTTTTTTTTGTTCTTTTTTTTCAGATTTTTTAAGCATTATTTTATAGGTAGGTGTATTTTTGTGTATTTTGCCCATTAGCCCCTAGGTTTTTTGTGTTAAGTCCTTATGGTCTTTTTTATTTATTTTTTATCCCAAAGAAGAGTCTAGAAGGGTCCCTAGACTACACAATGACTTTTTTTTAAAATTTTTTATTTTTATAAATAAGATAGAAATACTAACCAATTCCAAAGCTAATCCTAATTAATTAAACTAGACATGAAACTATTTTTGTGTTTTCGAAACTATTTTTATGTTTTTTTTAATTTATGAAAAATGCATAAACTAAAATATTTTTTTATAATTTTAATTTTTCTTGTAATAAAATAAAGTAAAAAAGTCAAAATGAGTTGAAATAGCTATATTAGGCCTAAATTGAATATTTACGTGCTAAAATATAAAAAATCTTGGGGAGGGTAAAAAATCACATGTCTACAGCAGTCCCTCTTTGACTGGAAATGCGAAGAGTTTTCAGACAAAGAACGTATAGCAGGTTTTTTGACTTGACCCTTATTTGGGAGAGACTAACACTGAGAAAAGGGGAATGTGACCGAGCCCTGGTATTTGAGTTGCCTACATATTCTTGGCTATAAAGGAATCAGGTCACGTGTAGTTCAGAGGTGAGTGAGTTGATGGAGTATGCCGAGGTGGAGAGCCAGTCGAGGTGCCGTTTCGCCGAGGTTCCGGTCCGTGGTCCTATTATTACCTCAAAAATCAAAACATGAAAAGGACTAGCTAAGCTTGTCAACTACGAGTTACAAGATTCCTACCTATAAGTCTTCTGAAGCTTGATCTTGAGTCTTGAATGGTTCTTCATGTAGACTTTGGATTTGAACCTTGACGCTTGCTAGTTGCAGGTGCTAGTTCATTTTTTCTCAACTTTTCGGACCAAACCCGGACACCACACCGTGCTCGTGACTCCAGTCATGCCTTAAGCAATTCACATCTTTCTCTACTTCTGCATTTAGGATTCACTTTAGCTTTCTTTTTATTTCTCCTCTTCTTTTATTATTTTGGATTGTGACTAACTTCCGTTGATCATCTCGGACTGTTGACTCGCATTCTTTCCGCAAGCCTTTTTGTTGCTGACTTGAATTGAATTCTGAAGTGTTTGCCCTTTCTCCAGGTGATGCTTGACTGCCAACTACTCTTTGAGATGTCTTCCTTTCTCCAGGTGAATGCCTGACCGCTGAACTTGAATGTATTACCTGTTCTCCAGGCGGGCTCCTAATTGCTGAACTTGAATGTATTCCCATGCTTTCCAGGCGGGCTCATGACTGCTGACTTGAAATGTATTCTCATGCTCTCCAAGCGGGCTTCTGACTCCTGAACTGAAATCCTCTGTTCTTCAGGCGGGCTCCTAACTGCTGACTTGAAATGTGTTCCTCTGTTCTTCAGGCGGGCTCCTAACTGCTGACTTGAAATGTATTCCTATGTTCTTCAGGCGGGCTCCTGACTACTGAATTGAAATGTATTCCTTTGTTCTTCAGGCGGGCTCCTGACTTCAACAAAACAGATACAACAAAGAAAATCTCTTGCCCCAGTTTGGTGGCTGGGCATCATATTATCAGACATTAATAAGATTTTGAAAGGTAAAACTTGAATTGTACTCCCTCTGTTCTTCAGGCGGGCTCCTGGCTGCTAAAACTTGAAATGTATTCCTCTGTTCTTCAGGCGGGCTCCTGACTGCTGACTCGAAATGTATTCCTCTGTTCTTCAAAAACAAAGAAATTTTTTTGCCCCAGTTTGGTTGCTGGGCACATATGTGAGTGTTAAACTGAATCATATTACCAAATATTACTAAGAATTTGAACGCTAGGTCCCATTATCCAGGGGAGTCCTGACAACTCTTAATTAAACGACCATTATAAATCTAAGTTATGTCTTCCAAAGATGTGACTTCTGCTAAATCTTGTTATCTAAGGGGGTCTTAAACTACTCCCCATTATCCTGGAGGGTCCTGACAACTTCAAGTTAAAAGACAGTTTTAACCTAAGTTATATCTATTGAAGGTACGACTTCCACTATATCTTGTTATTTGTGCAGACCTTAAAACTACGTCCCATTATCCAAAAGGGTCCTAAAAACTCCTAATTGAATCTTATCTTAAACATGCAAACTTTGAAACCAACTTATATTCCTTTGGGGTACATTTATGCTAAATTATGCTACTCATGATTGTTTTGAAATTTAAACTAAGTCCTATTTTCGAGGAGGGTCCTGAGAGTTTACGGTCAAACCTGTTTTGGTTCCCCTACGGAGAGTTTCTCCGAAACAAACGAAATTTTCTGCACCCCTATTTCAATTTAAGAAAAATTTTGTCAGTTCAAAATGTGGTGATTAGTTTGGGGCCTTGAACTCTGAGGGAGATTGCTCCTTCAACTTCCCATGATGACTGATTTCCACTCGAAGACCTTGCTTGTTTATTGGCTAACCCCTGTCATCCCAATATCTTCTACTTGTTGCATTGCATGAACTGGCGCCTCCCCAACCTTTGAGTCTCACATGAATCCCAAAGCACGTCCATTGCCCCCACTCCGTGTATTTGCTATTCTTTCTTGACTTAACCACTGGCCTCGTCCTTGAGGTCTGTTGCTCCTTCATTTGTCATGATAACTGATTTCCATTCGAAGACCTTGCTCATTCCTTGACTAACCACTTCCTTTGTCGCCCTTAACACAAAATATAACTCTTCTCCATTCAAACCCCATACCTTCTATTTGTTGCATTGCTCCTGAACTGACATTTACCAACCTTTGTATCTCACATGAACCCCAAAGCACGTCAATTGCCACCCCCTCAGTGTGTATGTTGTTCTTTCTTGACTCAAACCACTGGTTGTGACGACCTGGCCCGTCGTCACGTGAGTTACCGTCCCGTTTCCCCCCATTTCTGCTTCCTTATGTTTCATTATAAGAGTCTTGGGTGAAAGAACACTTAGTCTCTTTAAGGAGAGCTTGTTTTGGGAAAAGTCAATCGGATTGGTGATGGAAATGAGACACTTAGTCTCTTTAAGGAGTGCTTGTTTTGGGAAAAGTCAATCGGATGTTGACTTATGAGTTAAAGGGTGATCGGAATTGATTTTGGAGGTCCGGTGTAGAATTTAGCCTGAATTGGCGAAGTTAGTATTTTGGCAAATTCCGGTTGATAGGTGAGATTTTGATCTGAGGGTCAGAATGGAATTCCGAGAGTTGATGTAGCTTCGTTAGGTGATTTTGGATGTGTGCACAAAATTTCAGGTCATTCGGAGGTCTTTTGGTTGGGTTTTTGATCAAATGCGTGTTTCGAAAGTTTTGAAGAACCTAGGCTTGAATTCGTTGAGAATTGATGATTTTAGTGTTGTTTGATGTGTTTTGATGATTGGAACAAGTTTGAAAAATATTTTAGCTTTTGTTGGTGCTTTTGGTTGAGGTCCCGGGGGCCTCTAGGTGATTTCGGATGGTCAATCGGACCAATTTTGGCCTTTGAAGATTGCAGGTTTTCCAGCTATTTGTTTCAGAGAAATTGACCCTTCGCGTTCGCGTAAAGGGTCACGCGTTCACGAAGAAGGAACTTGGGAGGCTGAAGAAATACTCTTCGCGTACGCGTGTGTGGGTCCGCGTTCGCGGAGGGTTAGCTAATTGCGCATCGCGTTTGCGTGGCTGTAGCCGCGAGCGCGTATAATGAATTGAGTCCAGGGGGTTTTAGTCTTCGTGTTCGCGCCCATGCTGTCGCGTTCACGTAGTTAGTTGTGAGTAAGCTTCGCGTTCGTGGAACCTGGATCGCGTTTGCGAAGGGCATTTTTGGGCTGATGGAATTTTGAGCATCGCGAACGCGAGAGAGTCCTCTCGTTCGCATAGAGGAAAATAAGTCTGGGCAGAAGGGTTTTATTAAACGTTTTAGCTCCGAACCAAGACTTATTTCCACCATTTTTGAGCAACCTTAAGAGCTCTTGGACGGAAATTGAAGGTGGTTTCAACTGGGTGTGATTGGAGGTGAGTTCTATGACCAAAATACATGATTTAATGGTAGAATTAACATAGAAATTTGTGGAAATTCATCAAAAGGGGGTAAAGCTAGGGCTTGGAAATTTGGTATTTCAAAGTGGGATTTGATGGGTCATTTGGACTCGGATTTGGGAGTTTTTGGTATGTATAGACTTGTGACGAGATAAGGAATCCGGTGACGTTAATTTTCTGATTTTTCGAGAAGTGGGCCGGGGGCTCGAGTTTTGCCAATTTCGTGAATTTCGATATTTTTCGAGTCTTTTCGATTGGATTATGTTCCCTTAGCCTATTGTAACGTATTCATTGTGGTTTTGACCAGATTCGACGCGCAAGGAGGTCGATTTGGGAGGCAAGGGCATAGCAAGCTAGGATTTTGGCCGGCTTGAGGTGAGTAATAATAGTAAATGATATCCTGAGGGTTTGAAACCCCGGATTTGCACAACGTAGTGCTATATTGAGGTGAAACACGTGGTTAATGGCGAGTGCGGGGTTGTTTACTACTGGGGATCGTGACTTGGTCCGTCCTGTTTGATATTTTACCACGTATTTGACTAAGCTGATTTGATTATCATCGAGATTTGGGCTTATTGCCAAGTTTTGGGCTTAATGCCAATTATTTGAACCCTTCGGGGATTGTTATCACTATTTCCTCCCTATTTTGACACGATATATGAACTCAGTCCTAATGATTATACTGTTTTGCAAACTCAGCCGTTTTAATTGAATTTTGAAACTTTATTGATATTTCAATGTTGTTTGGGCTGAGAACTATTATTTTATTGATGCCCGAAGGGCTTATAATGTTTCTGGACTGAGTGAGGCTTTCATGCCTTGAGCATGATGTGAGGAGGCTTTCAGGCCTCGAGTGATATGTGAGGAGGCTTTCAGGCCTCGAGTGTGATGTGAGAAGGCTTTCAGGACTTATGTTGATATAGCGCTTGGGCCGTAAAGGGCCCCTCCGGAGTCTGCACACCCACAGTGAGCGCGGGTACCCATGTGTTGTGATACTGAGACCGAGGGGCTGATACTATTCTGAGCGATTGATACTGGGCCTGAGGGGCACATTTCTACTCACTATTTACTTGTTCTTTTACCTGATTTACGGGAGTTATTTAAAAAGGAGATTTCATTTGATTCTGTACTGTTCTACTGTTTTACTGCTTTTACTGCCTGATATAGAATTGCTTTGTGCACTTATGTGATTTCTTATCTTCGGTTATTATTATTTATTATTATGACTTACTGGGTCGAAGTACTCACATTACTCCATGCACCATGCGTGCAGATTCAGAATTAGCAGAGTCCGCACCTTAGCACTGACATCCTTCCCATATCAGGCAGCGAGATCGGAACATCGGGGTAGCTGTTGGCGTCCGCAGCCCCATGACTTCTCTATTTTATACTATTTCAGTTATTCCAGACATGTGTCAAATATAATGTTTTGTAGACTTATAGTAACTCTGTAGTAGCTCATGACTTGTGACACCTCGGTTTGGGCTGTGTCGGGATGGTTTTCCCCGTTGTTATTGCTATTTTCGTACTCTTTGCTATATTACGCATATGTTAGAACTATTAATGTTAATTAAATGCTTTAAAAGAGGTGTTGCGTTGTTCTGGCTAGCCTTGTCTTCACGAGAGGCTCCATCACGACCGGGTTTGGGAATTGGGTCGTGACAAATTGGTATCAGAGCCTAGGTTACTAGGTCTCGCGAGTCATGAGTAGGTTTGGTAGAGTCTCGCGGATCGGTACGAACTCGGAAGGCTGTACAATCTTTTAGGTAAACTTCACATTCTTGAAATTCTGTCGTGCGAACTTGTTGATCCGAGTACTAAACTTCTCTTTGGTCTATCCACTCTCATAGATGGTGAGGAAACGAGCTACCGGATGTGACAGCCGACCACCAGTACCACCCACTGAGGCCACCAGAGGCCGTAGACGCGGTCGTGGTCGTGGTCGTGTCAGGGGTAGAGCAGTAGGGGCAGCACCGGTGGACCCTCTAGTTGCCCCAGCTCAAGACCAGGCTACAGCAGCACCAGTTCAGGCACCAACTGTGCCCATTGTTATTCCAGGCCTTCAGGAAACATTAGCTCAGATCTTGACAGTTTGCACGAGCCTGGCTCAGGTGATTTCGGCCACCACAGCAGCAGCAGCTACTTCAAAGGCCGGGGGAGGCAATCACACCCCCGCTGATCGCACACCTGAGCAGGTAGTGCTGGGATTACAGACACCAGAGGCACCTCCAGCTCAGCCAGTTACTCCAGTACAGGAGTTCAGGGTTCCAGTTATGCCCGAGGACGAGCAACGTCGCCTCGAGAGGTTTGATAGACTCCAACCTATGACATTTAGTGGAGCTGAGGGCGAGGATGCCCAGGGTTTTCTAGACAAGTGTTAGCGTATGCTCCGTACAACGGGGATCCTTGAGTCTAGCGGTCTGGCTTTTACTACTTTTCAGTTTACTGGGTCTGCCTTCACTTGGTGGGAGGCGTATGAGCGGCGTTGGCCGGCTGGTGCAACACCTTTGACTTTGAAGGAGTTCTCCACTCTCTTCTTGGAGAAGTATGTACCGCAGTCCCACAGAGAGGAGCTGTGCAGGCAGTTTGAGTGGCTACGGTAGGGAGATATGACTGTGTCTCAGTACAAGATAAGGTTTTCAGAGTTGGCTCGTCATGCCGTCTGGATGGTTCCATCGGATCGTGAGTGGATCAGGAGATTTGTGGATGGACTTAACTGCCACCTCCGTGTTCTTATGACTAGCGAGAGAGTACTGGGTGCTTCATTCAAGAAGGTAGTTGATATAGCTCGAGAGATTGAGGCGGTTTGCCATCAGGATCGAGAGGAGAGGGAGGCCAAGAGGCCTCGAGGTTCTGGCAGTTACAGTGGCGCACCTTCGAGGGGCCAGTTCCATCAGGGTAGGGGTTGTTCTTTCAGGCCCGCTCAGTCGGCCTGTTCCGAGTATCGTGGAACATCTTCAGGTCGTGGTTATCATGGTTCTCAGCAGAGTTAGCCTTCCCTCAACGCTCTTCCAGCACATAGTTCATCTCGAGCTCCATCTGTTCAGGGTTCTTCTAGGCCGAGTGCATCAGCCAGTCACTCCGGCGCGAGGGGTTCCCTTCAGTCCCATTCTCCAACACCCGGGAGTTGTTATGAGTGCGGAGAGTTTGGGCATATGTGGAGGCAGTGTCATCGTCGTGCTGCTAGCTCATCTCAGCAGAGGGGTCAGCCCTCGTCTTCTGGTCTAGTTTCTTCAGCCCCCGCCCCCGCCAGAGAGGGTCAGGCAGCTAGGGGTCGCCCCAAAGGCGCAGGTCGATCGGGCGGTGGTCAGGCTCGCTTTTATGCTCTTTAGGGCAGGACAGATGCCATTGCTTCAGATGCCGTCATTACAGGTATTATTTTAGTTTGCCACAGGGATGCCTCAGTCTTATTTGATCCCGGTTCCACCTATTCTTATGTGTCCTCATATTTTGCTCATCATTTGGGTACGACCCGATGGTGTCTTGCTTTACCTGTTCATGTATCTACCCCGTTGGGCGATACTATTGTTGTAGACCATGTATATCGGTCATGTTTGGTTACTATTGGGGGTCTGGAGACCCGAGTTGATCTATTGCTATTGAGCATGGTGGATTTTGATGTAATTTTGGGCATGGACTGGCTATCTCCGTGTCATGCTATTCTGGACCGACATGCTAAGACATTCACTCTTGCTATACCGGGTGTACTGAGGATCGAGTGGCGTGGCGTGACTGACTATGTACCCAACTCGAGTGGTGTACTCGCGTTGGGAAGGGTTGTCTTTCATATTTGTCATTTGTGAGGGATGTTGGAGACGAGACTCCTAGCATTGATTCTATCCCAGTTTTGAGGGAGTTTCCCGATGTTTTTCCTGCAGACCTGCTGGGCATGCTACCAGACAGGGATATTGATTTTGGTATTGACCTGGCACCGGGCACTCGGCCTATTTCCATTCCGCCGTATCGTATGGCACCAGCGGAGTTAAAAGAATGATCAGCTTCAGGAACTCCTAGATAAGGGGTTCATTCGGCCTAGTGTGTTACCGCGGGGTTCACCGGTTCTATTTGTGGAGAAGAAGGATGTCACCATGAGAACGTGCATTCACTACAGGCAATTGAACAAAGTAACAGTGAAGAACAAATACCCTCTAACTCGCATTGATGATTTATTTGACCAGCTTCAGGGTGTTCTCCAAGATTGATCTCCGTTGGGGCTATCACCAGTTGAAGATCAGGGATTCAGATATTATGATGACTGCTTTCAAGACCAGATATGGGCATTATGAGTTTCTTGTCATGTTTTTCGGGCTGACTAATGCCCCAGTAGCGTTCATGCATTTGATGAACATTTTATTTCGGCCGTATCTGGATTCATTCGTTATTGTTTTTATTGATGATATTCTGGTGTACTCGCGTTGTATTGCAGAGATTGAGGGAGGAGAAGCTTTATGCAAAGTTCTCCAAGTGTTATTTTTGGCTCAGCTCAGTGCACGTGGTGTCTAGCGAGTGTATTCAGGTCGACCCGAAGAAGATAGAGGCGGTGCGGAGTTGGCCTAAACCGACCACAGCCACAGAGATTCGTAGTTTCCTTGGGTTGGCAGGTTATTATCGTCGGTTTGTTCAGGTGATTCTCCTCTATTGCATCGCCCTTGACCATGTTGACTAAGAAGGATGCTCCATTTGTGTGGTCGGACGAGTGCGAGGAGAGATTTCAGAAGCTCAAGACAGCTTCGACCACGGCTCCAGTGTTGGTGTTGCCATCAGCTTTAGGTTCTTACACGGTATATTGTGATGCTTCGAGAGTTGTGATTGGATGTGTATTGATGCAGGAGAGTAGAGTTATTGCTTATGCTTCTCGTCAGTTGAAGCCCCACGAGAAGAACTACCCTCTCCATGATTTGGAGTTCGCTGCTATAGTTTATGCTTTGAAGATTTGGGGGCACTACTTGTGTGGCGTATCTTGCGAGGTATTCACTAATCATCGCAGTTTTCAGCATCTATTCAAGCAAAAGGATCTTAATTTGAGGCAGCGGAGGTGGCTAGAGTTACTTAAGGATTATGACATTACCATCTTGTATCACCCGGGGAAGGCCAATGTAGTGGCCGATGATTAAAGCGGAAAGGCGGTTAGTATGGGGAGTTTGGTGTACATTCTAGTTGGGAAGAGGCCCTTTGCAGTTGATGTTCAAGCTTTGGCCAATCGGTTGGTGAGACTAGATATTTCGGAGCCCAGTCGGGTATTGGCTTGTGTGGTTTCTCGGCCTTCCTTATATGAGAGCGCCAGTATGATGATCCACATTTGCTTGTCCTTAAGGACAGGGTTCAACATGATGGTGCCAGAGACGTGACTATTTGATAGCAACACGATAGGGAATTCAAGAATTACTAAAGAAAATCAAGAAACGTGCGGAAGCTAAAAGAAAATAAAGAAACGAAAAAGGCGAAAATTAAAGATAGATTGAATTCAAGAAAGAGTTTCTTGAATTCAAGAAGTCTATTCTTGAAGTTGAATCCTAACAACAACAATTAGCTAGCGAAGAACTAATCGCCTTTGGTAGAAACTTAAAAACAAGAGATAGATTGTGAAACCCGACCCTTTAGAATAACAAGAACAACAATAAGCCTAAACTTATCACCTTTCTTGAATACCTAGAAGTGATCTAAGATTTCGAAAAATGGTTTAATCTTACCACCTTAAGTTGAATCTTGAAAGTTGAAGAATAAATCCAAGAGTAGCCACACACAAGAGTGCAAGAAAAATCTCACAATTTTTATTGATAATAATCTGAATAATCTACCTAAAAACAAAGAAGATACCCCTTTATATAGAGAGGGGATCACGAAATTGTACCTAAAAAGTAAGGAAATAAAGTCCTAAACTACTTTGGACAACAAGTCCAACTACCTTAGGAAAAGGAAAATACTAGGAATCAAAAACAAAGTCATTCTTGGAAAGTAATTCCAGTAAGAAAAGGAAAATGTAACCTTAACTAACTAGGAAAGCAATAAAATAGTCCCATAATATATGGAAATAAGTCCCAAACCAATCTTGGATAAAATCTTGAAAATCTTGGAAATCTTGAAGGAAATTTGCAAGCAACTTGGCACCAACTTGCACTCAACATGTAGCACGACTATTGTACCATTCTTGGACATCAAGTAAGTCCTTTTTATGCTATAGAAACGTGGCTTTGTATAGGACTTCATGGGCTGCAAGTTTGGGCACATTTTAGGTGCTAAATTGGTCCAACAGGGCCTGATTTGGACCTTCTTCAGAGGACATTCTTGGGATCTAATCCACCTCTTATTGGACATGAATTTGGGCCATAAAATAATTATAACACCTAGGTAAATCATATCCTTTATCCTTAAGCTCTTCCTCCCAACTAATAACTTCTTTGATCGTTCCTGAAGTCCAAGTCCAATGACCTTGTTTTTGCAACTTTTTAACTTGAGATCTTGTTAAAGGCCCTCTTTGAGATTCCAAAGCTTCATACTTGTCCTTGAATAGATTTGAGCTTCCTAGGATGCTATCATTCCCCTCTTCTTGAAGAAAATTCGTCCTCGAATTTCGACCTTGCAAGAAAACGAAGACATGCACTAGTAAATGACATCCACTAATCTGAAAAAATGGTAAAAATAAAACAAGATAGTGACCATGTGTCCACTTAACCCAATTAAGCCTAATAGGTGTAAATACTCCTTTATAAAGCATATGGACATCATCATACCAATAAAATTTATGCCTACTTAGATTTGTCCCATAAAAACCTCTCTTAAGGTAGTCAAAAAATGTGCATGACAATGAAATTACAAAAGATTGATCATGTGTCCATTTATAACAAGTATCTCTACCGCATGTATCAAATAAGACACATTTATGATATAGCCATGTATCAATTATAAATTTCATGGATTCTTCTACATGTAAGCTATTAAAAGAAGCACATAACTTCACAAGAAGGTTAGAAGAACCCGTAATTCCCAAACTAAAAGGTTCAATAAATTCAAGCTCATGAATATGATTCTCTCCAATAATATGACCAACATCAATAGATTCTAAATAATTGCTTAGACTATCATAGAAAGAGTCATAGATAGGTTCATGGAAATGTATTTGATCACTAGTATCACAACAATCATGCATATTCTCATTACTTGTAGAAAATACTTTTACCAGCTCACAATCAATATGGCTTAAAGAATGACTCCCCATCACACAACAAAAATCATGTTCTAGCAATTTATCATATGAAAGCTCACTAGACACTTGAATAAGAGAAGAAGGAATATTTAAATCATTCGCAAGCCTCTTCTCACAAATTTCATGCCTCTTTCTACCAAGTTGGAATTCATAGCCACCTACGTAGAACTCAATTTCAAAGAGAAGCAAATTACTCTTGCACTTGAGCTTAGATATTACTGTTAATGACTTGATATGCATCAAAACATCATCACCCACAAAAATTGTGAAGTCACCAACATAATAATTAAGAGTATTCATTACCTCCAAAAATACCTTAGGTGTTCTAGAAAGGACAAGAATGCGAATAAACCAATTATACATACCATACTTGGACTTATTTAATAATGGAACAACATCACCTTGTATTTTTTTTTGCAATGATTCCAGCTTAGCAATGGCTTTAAGGAACTCCGTGTCATAAACCAAGCTTTTATCTTCCACCATCCAACAATAATTGATTTTGCCAAATTCATGTTGGAATCCAATAGGATCCTTTGCCACCATCGCTTTCGCCTCACCTATCCTTTTAGAAGATCTTTCAACATGTGGCTGCACAAAAACACAAGAACTAAAACAAGAAAGAGTTAATGGGTTAAGAAGTAAAGAACATGTTTTCTTACTTACACTCTCTTTGGCTTTTACCTCAAGACTAACTTTTTCATCACCCTTAGCCTCTTTTCTCTCACTAAAGTTTTCTTCTTTTTCATCTCTCAAACCATCTTTCTCTCTCTCTACCTCAAAGCCTTTTTGTATCTCATGGCCTTCTCTCTTTTCTTTCCTCTCCAACTCACTCTTTTCCTTTCTTGACATCACACTCTCTTTACTCAACATATCTCCTTTTTCCTCTCTTGGGATGTCAACATGTACTCCCTTACTCCTCTCATTCTTTTCTCTCTCATATTTTTCCATATTCTCTTTAACAATCTTTTCATCTTCATGAATTTGTGAGGGAGTCAAAGGTCCAAGAATGAGTTTCTTCCCGTTAACCTCAAAAGAGTATCTATTTTTTTCCATGTTATATGAAGCTCTTCTATAGACATACCATGGTTTTCCCAAAAAGACATGATAATTTTTCATGGGAATCACATCACACCAGATCGCATCCTCATACCTTCCAATTGAGAATAGCAATAAGACTATCTTATCTACCTTTACTCCTCCAAACATGTAGGGTTCAATATGCTCAACATAATGCAAGTTCAATTTTTCAACCATATAAGTGCTAATTGAGTTATAGCCAAACTCTTTGTCAATTCTAAGGGCACAAATATCAGACATCACATTAGCTCTTGTTTGAAAAATAACTTTACCATTGTCTTCCTTAGCTGCATGTTGTAAGTTTGACCTTTCAAATTGTTGAGTCATTTGCTCGCCACCTTTCTTCATAACTACCTGTTTGAAACATCTTAAACAAAGATTAAAAGAAATATGTGTATTGAATATTTGGCTTTTTCCTTCTAATGTGAACCTCTCTTGCCTTTTTCAACTCAAAGCAACTCTTGATTGTTAATCTTTAGATTTATTAATGAATCTAACAAGTCACAACCCGTAAGGAGTTAGAAAAAGAAAAAGGAAAGTGGCAGACCAAACCTAGAAAGAATAGGAGTTGGTTGGTGATAAAAGAAAAAAAAAGAAAAGAATTTAAGAAACCCAAAACCCACAAGAATAAGGAAAGAAGTTACCTTAATCTTCAAGAACTAGGATCCCCTGTTCTTGACTTGGAAACCAAATAATACTTGAATTATGAAAGTAATAATGAACAAGAACACTTTTTTTTTGGGGGGCTGAATTTCGTTTTTTTATTTTTTTTTTATTTTTTTTATCAAGAACCTCCCAAGATTATCAAGTCACAACCCGATAGGGGATTCAAGAATTACTAAAGAAAATTAAGAAACGTGCGGAAGCTAAAAGAAAATAAAGAAACGAAAAAGGCGGAAATTAAAAGATAGATTGAATTCGAGAAAGAGTTTCTTGAATTCAAGAAGTCTATTCTTGAAGTTGAATCCTAACAATAACAATTAGCTAACGAAGAACTAATCGCCTTTGGTAGAGACTTAAAAACAAGAGATAGATTGTGAAACCCGACCCTTTAGAATAACAAGAACAGCAATAAGCCTAAACTTATCACCTTTCTTGAATACCTAGAAGTGATCTAAGATTTCGAAAAATGGTTTAATCTTACCACCTTAAGTTGAATCTTGAAGGTTGAAGAATAAATCCAAAAGTAGCCATACACAAGAGTGCAAGAAAAATCTCACAATTTTTATTGATAATAATCTGAATAATCTACCTAAAAACAAAGAAGATACCCCTTTATATAGAGGGGTCACGAAATTAAGGCTAAGAATCAAGGAAATAAAGTCCTAAACTACTTTGGACAACAAGTCCAACTAACTTAGGAAAAGGAAAGTACTAGGAAACAAAAACCAAGTCAATCTTGGAAAGTAATTCCAATAATCTTAGGAAAAGGAAAATGTAACCTTAACTAACTAGGAAAGCAATAAAAATAGTCTCATAATATATGGAAATAAGTCCCAAACCAATCTTGGATAGAATCTTGAAAATCTTGGAAATCTTGAAGGAAATTTGCAAGCAACTTGGCACCAACTTGCACTCAACATGTAGCACGACTATTGTACCATGCTTGCACATCAAGTAAGTCCTTTTTATGCTATAGAAACGTGGCTTTGTATAGGACTTCATGGGCTGCAAGTTTGGGCACATTTTAGGTGCTAAATTGGTCCAACAGGGCCTGATTTGGACCTTCTTCAGAGGACATTCTTGGGATCTAATCCACCTCTTATTGGACATGAATTTGGGCCATAAAATAATTATAACACCTAGGTAAATCATATCCTTTATCCTTAAGCTCTTCCTCCCAACTAATAACTTCTTTGATCGTTCCTGAAATCCAAGTCCAATGACCTTGTTTTTGCAATTTTTTAACTTGAGATCTTGTTAAATGCCCTTTTTTGAGATTCCAAAGCTTCATACTTGTCCTTGAAAGTTGATTGAATTAAAGATAGATTGAATTCAAAAAACTCTTTCTTGAATTCAAGAAGTCTATTCTTGAAGTTGAATCCTAACAACAACAATTAGCTAACGAAGAACTAATCGCCTTTGGTAGAGACTTAAAACAAGAGATAGATTGAGAAACCCGACCCTTTAGAATAACAAGAACAACAATAAGCCTAAACTTATCACCTTTCTTGAATACCTAGAAGTGATCTAAGATTTCGAAAAATGGTTTAATCTTACCACCTTAAGTTGAATCTTGAAGGTTGAAGAATAAATCCAAGAGTAGCCACACACAAGAGTGCAAGAAAAATCTCACAATTTTTATTGATAATAATCTGAATAATCTACCTAAAAACAAAGAAGATACCCCTTTATATAGAGAGGGGATCACGAAATTGTACCTAAAAAGTAAGGAAATAAAGTCCTAAACTACTTTGGACAACAAGTCCAACTAACTTAGGAAAAGGAAAGTACTAGGAAACAAAAACCAAGTCAATCTTGGAAAGTAATTCCAATAATCTTAGGAAAAGGAAAATGTAACCTTAACTAACTAGGAAAGCAATAAAAATAGTCTCATAATATATGGAAATAAGTCCCAAACCAATCTTGAATAGAATCTTGAAAATCTTGAAGGAAATTTGCAAGCAACTTGGCACCAACTTGCACTCAACATGTAGCACGACTATTGTACCATGCTTGCACATCAAGTAAGTCCTTTTTATGCTATAGAAACGTGGCTTTGTATAGGACTTCATGGGCTGCAAGTTTGGGCACATTTTAGGTGCTATATTGGTCCAACAGGGCCTGATTTGGACCTTTTTTAGGGGACATTCTTGGGATCTAATCCACATCTTATTGGACATGAATTTGGGCCATAAAATAATTATAACACCTAGGTAAATCATATCCTTTATCCTTAAGCTCTTCCTACCAACTAATAACTTCTTTGATCGTTTCTGAAGTCCAAGTCCAATGACCTTGTTTTGCAACTTTTTAACTTGAGATCTTGTTGGGTAGTCCTTGAATTGATTTGAGCGTCCTAGGATGCTATCACTCTTGGTGATGATGGTGTGTTGAGGATGCAAGGACGGATTTATGTACCCAATGTGGATGGGCTTCGGGAGTTGATATTAGAGGAGGCCCATAGCTCGCGGTATTCCATTCATCCTGGTGCAATGAAGATGTATCAGGACTTGAGGCAGCACTATTGGTGGAGGAGGATGAGGAAGGACATTGTAGGATTTGTGGCTCGGTGTCTCAACTGTCAGCAGGTGAAATATGAGCATTAGAGGCCGGGTGGTGTACTTCAGCGGATGATTATTCCAGAGTGGAAGTGGGAGAGGATTACTATTGATTTTGTGAGTGGTCTCCCTCGGACTTTGAAGTAGTTCGATTCGATTTGGGTGATTGTAGATCGGCTGACCAAGTCCGCGCACTTCATTCCGGTATGTTCTACCTATTCTTCGGAGCGGCCGGCAGGGACCTTTATCCGAGAGATTGTTCGATCACATGGTGTTCCAGTGTCTATTATCTTAGATAGAGGTACTCAGTTTACTTCTCAGTTCTGGAGGACATTTCAGCGGGAGTTGGGTACGCAGGTAGAGTTGAGCACAACATTTCATTCTCAGACGGATGGGCAGTCCGAGCGTACTATTCAGATATTGGAGGACATGTTGCGTGCCTGTGTTATTGATTTTGGAGGTTCATGGGATGAGTTTTGCCGCTTGCAGAGAATGCCTACAACAACAGTTATCAATCGAGCATTCAGACGGCTCCGTGTGAGGCGTTGTATGAAAGGCGATGTAGATCTCCGGTTGGATGGTTCGAGCCCGGCGAGGCTATACTATTGGGGACAGAGTTGGTGCAGGATGCCTTAGAGAAGGTGAAGTTGATTCAGGAGAGGCTCCGTACAGCACAGTCGCGTCAGAAGAGTTATGCGGACCAGAAGATTCGGGTTGTGTCTTATATGGTTGGTAAGAAGGTCTTTCTGAAGGTTTTGCCCATGAAGGGGTGTTATGCGATTTGGGAAGAAAGGGAAGCTGAGTCCGCGGTTTATTGGACCTTTTGAGTACTTAGGAGGATTGGGGAGGTGGTTTATGAGCTTGCCTTGCCACCCAGCTTGTCAGGAGTGCATCTGGTATTTAATGTATCTATGCTCCGGAAGTATGTTGGGGACCCGTCTCATGTATTGGATTTCAGCACTGTTCAGTTGGATGATGACTTGACCTATGATGTGGAGCCAGTGGCTATTTTGGATAATCAGGTTCGAAAGTTGAGATCAAAGGATATAGCTACGGTGAAAGTGCAGTGGAGAGGTCGGCCCGTGGAGGAGGCTACTTGGGAGCCCGAGCGGGAGATGCAGAGCAGATATCCTCACCTGTTTGAGGCTCCAGGTATGTTTCTTGACCCGTTCGAGGACGAGTGTTTATTTTAGTTGGGGAGGATGTGACGACCCAGCCCATCGTCACGTGAGTTACCGCCCCGTTTCCCCCATTTCTGCTTCCTTATGTTTTGTTATAAGAGTCTTGGGTGAATGAGTTGAATTCGATTGGTTTTAAATGGAAATGAGACACTTGGTCTCTTTAAGGAGGCTTGTTTTGGAAAAAGTCAATCGGATGTTGACTTATGAGTTAGAGAGCTCGGATGTGATTTCCGGTGATTTGGTTTGCTTCGGGGGATGATTTGTCACTTAGGAGGGTGATCGGAATTGATTTTGGAGGTCCGGTGTAGAATTTGGCTTGAATTGGCGAAGTTAGTAGTTTGGCGAATTCCGGTTGATAGGTGAGATTTTGATCCGAGGGTCAGAATGGAATTCCGAGAGTTTCTATAGTTTTGTTAGGTGATTTTGGATGTGTGTGCAAAATTTCATTTCATTCAGAGGTGTTTTGATTGGGTTTTTTATCAAATGCGTGTTTCGGAGGTTTTGAAGAACTTAGGCTTGAATTCGGTGAGAATTGATGATTTTAGTGTTGTTTGATGTGTTTTGATAATTGGAACAAGTTTGAATGATGTTTTAGGATGTGTTGGTGCTTTTGGTTGAGTTCCCGGGGTCCTCGGAGTGATTTCGGATGGTCAATCGGACCAATTTTGGCCTTTGAAGATTGCAGGTTTTCCAGCAATTTGTTGTAGAGAAATTTACCCTTCGCGTTCGCGTAATGGGTCACGCGTTCGCGAAGAAGGAACTTTGGGAGGCTGAAGAATTACTCTTCGCGTTCGCGTGTGTGGGTCCGCGTTCGCGGAAGGTTAGCTACTTGTGCATCGCGTTCGCGTGGCTGTAGCCGTGAGCGCGTATAAGGAATTGTGTCCAGGGGGTTTTAGTCTTCGCGTTCGCGCCCATGCTGTCGCGTTCGCGTAGTTAGTTGTGAGTAAGCTTCGCGTTCGGGGAACCTGGACCGCATTAGCGAAGGGCATTTTTGGGCTGATGGAATGTTGAGCATCGCAAACGCGAGAGAGAGCTCGCATTTTTGGGCAGAAGGGTTTTATTAAACATTTCATCCACAAACCAAGTCTTATTTCCACCATTTTTGAGCAACCTTAAGAGCTCTTGGACAGAAATTGAAGGTGATTTCAACTGGGTGTTATTGGAGGTGAGTTCTATGATCTAAATACATGATTTAATGGTAGAATTAACATAGAAATTTGTGAAAATTCATCAAAAGGGGTTACAGCTAAGGCTTGGAAATTTGGTATTTCAAAGTGGGCTTTGATGGGTCATTTTGACTCGGATTTCAGAGTTTTTTGTATGTATAGACTCGTGACGAGAAAAAGAATCCGGTGATGTTAATTTTCTGATTTTTCGAGAAGTGGGCCCGGGGCTCGGATTTTTCCAATTTTGTGAATTTCGATATTTTTCGAGTCTTTTCGATTGGGTTATGTTCCCTTAGTCTATTGTAACGTATTCGTTGTGGTTTTGACCAGATTCGACGCGTGTGGAGGTCGATTTGCGAGGCAAGGGCGTAGCGAGCTAGGATTTTGGCCGGCTTGAGGTGAGTAATGATAGTAAATGATATCCTGAGGGTTTGAAACTCCGGATTTGCACAACGTAGTGTTATATTGAGGTGAAACACGTGCTTAATGGCGAGCGCGGGGTTGTTTACTACTGGGGATTGTGACTTGGTCCGTCCCATTTGATATTTTACCGCATGATTTGGGCTTATTGCCATGTTTTGGGCTTAATGCCGGTTGTTTTAACCCTTCGGGGATTGTTATCACTATTTCCTCACTATTTTTCACGATATATGAACTCAGTCCTAATGATTATACTGTTTTGCAAACTTAGCCGTTTTAATTGAATTTTGAGACTTGATTGATATTTCACTATTGTTTTGGCTGAGAACTGTTATTTTACTTATGTCCGAGCGGCTTATGATGTTTCTGGACTGAGTGAGGCTTTCAGGCCTTGAGCGTGATGTGAGGAGGCTTTCAGACCTCGAGTGGTATGTGAGGAGACTTTCAGGCCTCGAGTGAAATGTGAGTAGGCTTTCAGGCCTCGAGTGTGATGTGAGAAGCTTTCATGCCTTATGTTGATATAGCTCTTGGGCCGTAAGGGGCCCCTCTAGAGTCTGCACACCCACAGTGAGCGCGGGTACCCATGTGATGTGATACTGAGCCCGGGGGGCTGATACTGTTCAGAGTGATGTGATACTGAGCCCGAGGGCTGATACTGTTCTGAGCGATTGATACTGGGTCCGAGGGGCAGATTTCTACTCACAATTTACTTGTTGTTTTACCTTATTTATCGGAGTTATTTAAAAAGGATATTTCATTTGATTTTGTATTGTTCTACTATTTTACTGCTTTTACCGCCTGATATAGAATTGCTTTGTGCAGTTATATGATTTCTTATCTTCGGTTATTATTTATTATTTTTTCTTACTATGTCGGAGTACTCACATTACACCTGTACCATGAGTGTGCATTCACGATTAGCAGAGTCCGCACCTGAGCACTGACATCCTTCCCAGATCAAGCAGCGAGATCGGAGCATCGAGGTAGCTGTTGACATCCGCAGCCCCTTGACTCCCCTATTTTATGCTATTTAAGTTATTCCAGACTTGTATTAGATATTCTGTTTTGTAGACTTATAATTACTCTGTAGTAGCTCATGACTTGGGACACCCCGGTTTGGGCTGTGTGGGGATGGTTTTCCCTATTGTTATTGCTATTTCTGCACTCTTTGCTATATTACGCATGTGTTAGAACTATTAATGTTAATTAAATGCTTTAAAAGAGGTGTTTCATTGTTCTGGCTAGCCTTGTCTTCACGAGAGGCGCCATCACGACCGTGAAAAGTTTGTATCAAAGCCTAGGTTACTAGGTCTCGCGAGTCATGAGCTGGTTTAGTGGAGTCTCGCGGATCGTACGGAGACGTCTGTACTTATCCTCGGGAGGTTGCAGAACCTTTTAGGAAAACATCACATTCTTGAAATTCTGTCGTGCGAACTTGTTGATCCGAGTACTAAACTTCTCTTTGTTCTATCCTGTCACAGATAGTGAGGAAACGAGCTACCAGACATGACGGCCGACCACCAGTACCCACTGAGGCCACCAGAGACCGTGGACGCGGTCGTGGCAGGGGTAGAGCAGCAGGGGCAGCACCTGTGGACCTTCTAGTTGCCCCAGCTCAGGACCAGGCTCCAGCAGCACCAGTTTAGGCACCAGCTGTGCCCATTTTGTTTCCGGGCCTTCAGGAGACATAGGCTCAGATCTTGACAGTTTGCACGGGCCTGGCTCAGGTGGTTTCAGCCACCACAGCAGCAGCAGCTACTTCACAGGCCGGGGGAGGCAATCAGTCCCCCGCTGCTCGCACACCTGAGCAGGTAGTGCAGGGATTATAGACTCTAGAGGCACCTCCAGCTCAGCCAGTTGCTCCAGTACAGGAGTTCAGGGTCCTAGTTATGCCCGAGGACGAGCAGCGTCGCCTCGAGAGGTTTGGTTGACTCCAGCCTACGACATTTAGTGGAGCTGAGGGCGAGGATGCCCAGGGTTAGTTTATGCTCCGTACAGCGGGGATCCTTGAGTCTAGCGGTGTGGCTTTTACTACTTTTTAGTTTACTGGGGCTGCCTTCATTTGGTGGGAGGCATATGAGCGGCGTAGGCTGGCTGGTGCAGTTTGAGTGGAGCTGTGCAGGCAGTTTGACTGGCTACGGTAGGGAGATATGACTGTGTCTCAGTAGAAGATGAGGTTTTCAGAGTTGGCTCATCATTCCGTCTGGATGGTTCCATCGGATCGTGAGCGGATCAGGAGATTTGTGGATGGCCTTAACTATCACCTCCGTGTTCTTATGACTAGAAAGAGAGAGTACTGGGTGATTCATTCAAGGAGGTAGTTGATATAGCTCGAGAGATTGAGGCGGTTCGCTGTCAGGAACGAGAGGGGAGGGAGGCCAAGAGGCCTCGAGGTTCTGGCAGTTACAGTGGCGCACCTTCGAGGGGCCAGTTCCAGCAGGGTAGGGGTTGTTCTTTCAGGCCCGCTCAGTCGGCCTGTTCCGAGTATCGTGGAACATCTTCAGGTCGTGGTTATCATGGTTCTCAGCAGAGTTAGCCTTCCCTCAACGCTCTTCCAGCACATAGTTCATCTCGAGCTTCATCTGTTCAGGGTTCTTCTAGGCTGAGTGCGTCAGCCAGTCACTCCGGCGCGAGGGGTTCCCTTCAGTCCCATTCTCCAACACCCGGGAGTGGGCATATGTGGAGGCAGTGTCCTCGTCGTGCTGCTAGCTATCTCAGCAGAGGGGTCAGCCCTCGTCTTCTGGTCCAGTTTCTTCAGCCCGGGCCCCGCCAGCTAGGGGTGAGGGTCAGGCAGTCAGGGGTCGCCCCAAAGGCACAGGTCGATCGGGCGGTGGTCAGGCTCGCTTTTATGCTCTTTATGGCAGGACAGATGCCATTGCTTCAGATGTCGTCATTACAGGTATTATTTCAGTTTGCCACAAGGATGCATCAGTCTTATTTGATCCCGGTTCCACCTATTCTTATGTGTCCTCATATTTTGCTCATCATTTGGGTACGACCCGAGGGTGTCTTGCTTTACCTGTTCATGTATCTACCCCGGTGGGCGATACTATTGTTGTAGACCATGTGTATCGGTCATGTTTGGTAACTATGTGGGGTCTGGAGACCCGAGTTGATCTATAGCTATTGAGCACCGAGGATCCAGTGGCGTGGCGTGACTGACTATGTTCCTAGTAGGGTGATCTCATTCCTAAAGACCCAGCGTATGGTTGGGAAGGGTTGTCTTTCATATTTGGCATTTGTGAGGGATGTTGGAGCCGAGACTCCTAGCAGTGATTCTGTCCCAGTTGTGAGGGAGTTTCCCGATGTTTTTCCTGCACACCTACCGGGCATGCCACCGGACAGGGATATTGATTTTGGTATTGACCTGGCGCCGGGCACTCAGCCCATTTCCATTCTGCCGTATCGTATGGCACCAGCGGAGTTAAAAAAATTGAAGGATCAGCTTCAGGAACTCCTAGATAAGGGGTTCATTCGGCCTAGTGTGTTACCGTGGAGTGCACCGGTTCTAATTGTGGAGAAGAAGGATGGCACCATGAGAATGTGCATTCACTACAGGCAATTGAACAAAGTTACAGTGAAGAACAAATACCCTTTGCCTCGCATTGATGATTTATTTAACCAGCTTCAGGGAGCGAGGGTGTTCTCCAAGATCGATCTCCGTTCGGGCCATCACTAGTTGAAGATCAGGGATTAAGATATAATGAAGACTGCTTTCAAGACTAGATATGGGCACTATGAGTTTCTTATCATGTCTTTCGGGCTGACTAATGCCCCAACAGCGTTCATGCATTTGATGAACAGTGTATTTCGGCTGTATCTGGATTCATCCGTTATTGTTTTTATTGATGATATTCTAGTGTACTCGCGTAGCCAGGAGGAGCACGCACAACATTTGCGAGTTGTATTGCAGAGATTGAGGGAGGACAAGCTTTATGCAAACTTCTCCCAGTGTGAGTTTTGGCTCAGCTCAGTAGCCTTCTTGGGGCACGTGGTGTCCAGCGAGGTTATTCAGGTCGACCCGAAGAAGATAGAGGCGGTGCGGAGTTGGCCCAGACCGACCTCAGCCACAGGGATTCGTAGTTTCCTTGGGTTGGCAGGTTATTATCGTCGGTTTGTTCAGGGATTTTCCTCTATTGCATCTCCCTTGACCATGTTGACTCAGAAGGGTGCTCCATTTGTGTGGTCGGACGAGTGCGAGGAGAGCTTTCAGAAGCGCAAGACAACTTTGACCACGGCTCCAGTGTTGGTGTTGCCATCAGCTTCAGGTTCTTACACTGTATATTGTGATGCTTCGAGAGTTGGGATTGGATGTGTATTAATGCAGGAGGGTAGAGTTATTGCTTATGCTTCTCGTCATTTGAAGCCCCATAAGAAGAACTACCCTGTACATGATTTGGAGTTGGCTGCTATAGTTCATGCTTTGAAGATTTGGAGGAACTACTTGTATGGCGTATCTTGCGAGGTATTCACTGTTCATCGCAGTTTTCAGCATCTATTCAAGCAAAAGGATCTTAATTTGAGAGAGCGGAGGTGGATAGAGTTACTTAAGGATTATGACATTACCATCCTGTATCACCCGAGGAATGCCAATATAGTGGCCGATGATTTAAGTTGAAAGGCGGTTAGTGTGGGGAGTTTGGTGTACATTCCAGTTGATGTTCAAGCTTTGGCCAATCGGTTGGTGAGACTAGATATTTCGGAGCCCAGTCGGGTGTTAGCTTGTGTGGTTTCTCGGTCTTCCTTATATGATCACATCAGAGAACGCCAGTATGATGATCCACAGGGTTCAACATGATGAAGCCAGAGACGTGACTATTGGTGATAATGGTGTGTTGAGGATGCAGGGCCGGATTTGTGTGCCCAATGTGGATGGGCTTCGGGAGTTGACATTAGAGGAGGCCCATAGCTCGCGGTATTCTATTAATCCGGGTGCAATGAAGATGTATCAGGACTTGAGGCAGCACTATTGGTGGAGGAGGATGAGGAAGGACATTGTAGGATTTGTGGCTCGGTGTCTCAACTGTCAGCAGGTTTTCAGCGGGTGGTGTACTTCAGCGGATGATTATTCCAGAGTGGAAGTGGGAGAGGATTATTATTGATTTTGTGAGTGGTCTCCCTCGGACTTTGAAGTAGTTCGATTCGATTTGGGTGATTGTAGATCGGCTGACCAAGTCCGTGCACTTCATTCCGGTATGTACTACCTATTCTTCGGAGAGGCTCGCAAGGACCTTTATCCGAGAGATTGTTCGATCGCATGGTGTTCCAGTGTCTATTATCTTAGATAGAGGTACTCAGTTTACTTCTCAGTTCTGGAGCACATTTCAGCGGGAGTTGGGTACGCAGGTAGAGTTGAGCATAATATTTCATCCTCAGACGGACGGGCAGTCCGAGCGTACTATTCAGATATTGGAGGACATGTTGCGTGTCTGTGTTATTGATTTTGGAGGTTCATGGGATAAGTTGTCTCTTGCAGAGTTTGCCTACAACAACAATTATCATTCGAGCATTCAGATGGGGAGGTATGAGGCGTTGTATGGGAGGCGGTGTAGATCTCTTGTTGGATGGTTCGAGCCCGGCGAGCCTAGACTATTGGGGGCAGAGTTGGTGCAGGATGCCTTAGAGAAGGTGAAGTTGATTCAGGAGAGGCTCCGTACAACACAGTCGCGTCAGAGGAGTTATGCGGACGAGAAGGTTTGGGTTGTGTCTTATATGGTTGTTGAGAAGGTCTTGCTGATGGTTTCGCCCATGAAGGGTGTTATGATATTTGGGAAGAAAGGGAAGCTGAGTCCGTGGTTTATTGGACCTTTTGAGGTACTTAGCTCATTGGGACCTGGCTTATGAGCTTGCCTTGCCACCCAGCTTGTCAGGCGTGCATCTAGTATTTAATGTATCTATGCTCCGGAAGTATGATGGGGACCCGTCTCATGTATTGGATTAAAGTAGTGTTAAGTTGGATGATGACTTGACCTATGATATAGAGCCAGTGGCTATTTTGGGTCGTCAGGTTCGAAAGTTGAGATCAAAGGATATAACTTCGATGAAAGTGCAGTGGAGAGGTCGACCCGTGGAGGAGGCTACTTGGGAGCCTTAGCGGGAGATGCAGAGCAGAGATATCCTCACCTGTTTGAGGCTCCAGGTAAGTTTCTTGACCCGCTCGAGGACGATCGTTTGTTTTAGTTAGGGAGGATGTGACGACCAAGCCCATCGTCACGTGAGTTACCGCCCCGTTTCACCCATTTTCTGCTTCCTTATGTTTCGTTATAAGAGTCTTGGGTGAATGAGTTGAATTGGATTGGTTTTAGATGGAAATGAAACACTTAGACTCTTTAAGGAGGGCTTGTTTTCTAAAAAGTCAATCGGATGTTGACTTATGAGTTAGAGGGCCCGGATGTGATTTCTGGTGATTCAGTTAGCTTCGGGGGATGATTTGTGACTTAGGAGGGTGATCGGAATTGATTTTGGAGGTCCGGTGTAGAATTTGGCTTGAATTGGCGAAGTTAGTATTTTGGCGAATTCTAGCTGATAGGTGAGATTTTGATCCGAGTTATGGAATGGAATTCCGAGAGTTTCTGTAGCTTTGTTAGGTGATTTTTATGTCTGTGTAAAATTTCAGGTCATTCGAAGGTGTTTTGGTTTGATTTTTGATCAAATGTATGTTTCGGAAGTTTTGAAGAACTTAGACTTGAATTCGGTGAGAATTGATGATTTTATTGTTGTTTGATGTGTTTTGATGATTGGAACAAGTTTGAATGATGTTTTAGGATGTGTTGGTGCTTTTGGTTAAGGTCCCCGGGGCCTCGGGGTGATTTCGGATGATCAATCGAACCAATTTTGGCCTTTGAAGATTGCAGGTTTTCCAGCTATTTGGTGCAGAGAAATTTACCCTTCGCGTTCGCGTAAAGTGTCACGCGTTCGCGAAGAAGGAACTTGGGAGGCTGAAGAATTACTCTTCGCGTTCGCGTGTGTGGGTACGCGTTCGCGGAGGGTTAGCTAATTGTGCATCGCGTTCGCGTGGCTGTAGCCGCGAGCGCGTATAAGGAATTGAGTCCAGGGGGTTTTAGTCTGCGCGTTCGCGCCCATGCTGTCGCGTTCACGTAGTTAGTAAGCTTCGCGTTCGCAAAACCTGGACCGCGTGCGCGAAGGGCATTTTTGGGCTGATGGAATTTTGAGCATCGCGAACGCGAGAGAGACCTCGCGTTCGCATAGAGGAAAATAAGTCTAGGCAGAAGGGTTTTATTAAACATTTCATCGACGAACCAATTCTTATTTCCACCATTTTTTAGCAACCTTAAGAGCTCATGGACAGAAATTCAAGGTGATTTCGACTCGGTGTGATTGGAGATGAGTTCTATGACATAAATATATGATTTAATGGTAGAATTAACATAGAAATTTTGTGGAAATTCATCAAAAGGGGTTACAGCTAGGGCTTGGAATATTGGTATTCCAAAGTGGGATTTGATGGGTCATTTGGACTCGGATTTTGGAGTTTTTGGTATGTATAGACTCGTTACGATATAAGGAATCCGGTATGTATTCGTTGTGTTTTTTACCAGATTCGACGCGCGTGGAGGTCGATTTGCAAGGCAAGGGCCTAGCGAGCTAGGATTTTGGCCGTCTTGAGGTGAGTAATGATAGTAAATGACATCCTGAGGGTTTGAAACCCCAGATTTGCACAACGTAGTGCTATATTGAGGTGAAACACGTGCTTAATGGCAAGCGAGGGGTTGTTTACTACTGGGGATTGTGACTTGGTCCGTGCCGTTTGATATTTTACCGCGTATTGGACTAAGCTGATCTGATTATCATCGTGATTTGGGCTTATTGCCATGTTTTGGGCTTAATGCTGATTATTTGAACCCTTCGGGGGTTGTTATCAATATTTCCTCCCTATTTTGACACGATATATGAACTCAGTCCTAATGATTATACTATTTTGCAAACTCAGCCGTTTTAATTGAATTTTGAGACTTTATTGATATTTCACTGTTGTTTGGGCTGATAACTATTATTTTATTGATGCCCGAGGGGCTTATAATATTTCTGGACTGAGTGAGGCTTTCAGGCCTTGAGCGTGATGTGAGGAGGCTTTCTGGCCTCGAGTGATATGTGATGAGGCTTTCAGGCCTCGAGTGTGATGTGAGAATGCTTTCAGTCCTTATGTTGATATAGCGCTTGGGCCGTAAGGGGCCCCTCCGGAGTCTGCACAACCACAATGAGCGCGGGTACCCATGTGATGTGATATTGAGCCCGAGGGGCTGATACTGTTCTAAGTGATGTGATACTGAGCCCGAGGGGCTGATGTTCTGAGCGATTGATACTGGGCCCGAGGGGCAGATTTCTACTCACTATTTACTTGTTCTTTTACCTGATTTATCGGAGTTATTTAAAAAGGAGATTTCCTTTGATTCTGTGCTGTTCTACTATTTTACTGCTTTTACTGCCTGATATGGAATTGCTTTGTGTAGTTATGTGATTTCTTATCTTCGGTTATTATTTATTACTATTACTCACTAGGTCGGAGTACTCACATTACTCCCTGCACCATGTGTGCAGATTTAGGATTAGCAGAGTCCACACCTGAGCACTAACATCCTTTCCAGATCAGGCAGCAAGATCGGAGCATCACGGTAGCTGTTGGCGTCCGCAGCCCCTTGACTCCCCTATTTTATGCTATTTCAGTTATTCCAAACTTGTATCAGATATTCTGTTTTGTAGACTTATAGTAACTCTGTAGTAGCTCATGACTTGTGACACCCTGGTTTGGGCTGTGTCGGGATGGTTTTCCCCGTTGTTATTGCTATTTTTGCACTCTTTGCTATATTATGCTTGTGTTAGAACTATTAATGTTAATTAAATGCTTTAAAAGCTGGCCTTGTCTTCACGAGAGGCGCCATCACGACCGGGTTTGGGAATTGGGTCGTGACACTGGCCTTGGCCTTGATGTCTATTGCTCCATCACTTGCCATGATAACTTTGATTTTTGCTTGGAAGGCTTGCTTTTCATTGTTTAACCACTTTCTTTGTTAATCTTATCACAGAAAATACCTTTGATCCATTCACCTAACTCCCTCCATCCGTTGCACTGTCCATGAATTGATATGTACCAAACCTTCGTGTTTCACCGAGAATACACGAATCCCAAAGCATGTTGACTGTTACCAGCTCAGTGCGCTTGCTGTTCTTTCCGGACTATGAAACTTTGATGTGCTAATCAGATCCCGTTTTGTGCAATTGGAAAGCTGGTGGCAAATTTTGAAGTCATTTCTCACTTGTTCTGACCAAACTAACTCGGGAAGAGGAAGTAAACAAGACAAAATGAACAGAGTGGAGCACGAAGGAAAAAAATGATTCCTAACAAGAAAGCTACAAAGTAGAAACCTATCAGATGTGTATACCAACTCTAATGACCATGACATGCACCTGCGACCTATTCTGTTATGCAAATGTGATGTTCAGCTCTTGTCGTACCTTTTTGCCGTGAAACTGGGCTTCAATGCTCCGCTTATCGAATCTTATTCACAATCCTTATTCTACTTGTAGTGCCCGAAGGGTTTTCTCCATCAAGCCTCTCTCATTTTGTTCTTTCTCTCAACTTACAGTCGCCTCATGGTGCCCATGAAGGTTTTCACTGATAAGACTCTCTCATTTTTGATTTCTCCCAGCTTTCATCGCCTTGCGCTACCCGTGAGTGTTTTTATCAATAAGACTCTCTCATTCTTCATTTTCCTTATTTGGACCGGAGTGTTGCCCCTGATATGATTCACCTCTACTCGCTTGACTTGGCATCTTTCGAAGACTGATCGAAAGGTATTTCTTTGGATCGTAATGTGGGCTTTTGGATAGGTCTAGAAAGAAAGGGTATCAAAGGCTCGAAACAATTCAAATGGGTTCAAAATTAAAACTTTCGAAATCAGATTTCTTACAACAACCACTACTTCTGCCCCAGTTTCTTGCTTGGGGACTTTTGGACTTTTATTTTGATGGGACCGAACCGTGAGGCTGCTACATATCCTTAAAAGGAATCAGGTCGAAAGTAGTTCATGAGACTACTTTTGCTGTTGCTATTTTTCTTTTCTCTTTTTCCTTTCTTTTTCTTTTCCTGTTTTGTTGTTCTTTTCTTTTTCTTTTTCTTTTTCTTTTTCTTTTTCTTCTCTTTTTCTTCTTTTTCTTGTTTTGTTGTTTTTTCTTTTTTTCTTTTTCTTCTCTTTTAGTTCATTGTTTTCTTTCTCTTTTTCCTTCACTTATTTTCCACGCTTGTGTTTATTAATCTTTGCTAATGATTTCAAAATTGGTATATGAAAGAAAATAAATAAGGCTCAAAGGGGGTAACAAAGGATAAAGTGTTTAGATAGCAAAACAAAATGGCTTCGTCATTCCAAACATCAAAACATGCCAAGTACAAAGAACAGTTAACAAACCACAGAAAACATTCGCTACATCTTTTGATTGTATTAGAATTGATAACTGTATCCACACATTTGCCTTCTACATTTGTCAATCACCCAGCACCATTGGACAACAACCTCGGTACCACGAACGACCCCTCTCAATTTGGCAATCTTGCGTTTAGCTTTAACATGATGCAGCATGATCCATTTCAATAGGGTTTCTTTATGTTCTGTTTGCCCCAGTTTCAAAATTGTTTCAATGCTTCATGACTAACTTTTTGAGCCCAAGCCGAGAATTACACATGCGTGTCATGTCACTAGAACCAGCATGAAAAGAACTATAAAAAGGGGAGAGAACTAAACAAAAGAAAATGACTAGAAATAACAGAAAATAGGAAATTGCATTAGACAGACGGTGACCGAACAACAGGACAAGCATACTAAACTGGGGTTACAACCCCGGAACAAACCTAGACGCACTAAACGAGCTACTACGACTAAACAAAATAGGCAAAATGAAAGGATAGAAGGGTTTGAGTCACAAGATAATATCCGGATTACAACCCTGAAATAACCCGGACAACAGAAGTGACAGCAAAATAAACCACCAAAACTCCACTCCGGCTGACCAAGAAATGGAGCGTCTTCCTAATTACCAAGCACGGCATCTTAGCCACTGATTTTTGCATTAATATTGCCAAGACCATTATCAGCTTTAATCAACAAGTTCCCAAAAGGATTCACATGCTCCCTGCCACTGTCATTTACCGTAACTACTACCCCTTCTTGAATTATTTTTTCTATTTCCCTTTTCAAAGAGTGACAGTCTTCAATGCTATGCCCCTGGACATTAGAGTGGTACATGCATTGAACAGCAGGATCAAAGCCTTTCGCATTTGGGTCTGGAGTATAGCCGAGGAGCGGCTCAATCGGGCGAGAATGCTTTAAATTTTCAAACAAACTTGTGTAGGATTCTCCGATGGGCGTCAAATTTTTTTTGCCTTTGTTTCCCTCCATGCCTCAGTTTTCTAGGATTGTTGGGTGCTTGAAAATGCTGTGAAGGCACACGTGAATTTTGGGGTGCTGGTACTCGCCCTAGGGAGTGACCTGGTGGTTGGACAGATGGCCGGATGTTGTTCGGCCGATAATATTGGGGTGGCTTGTGGTGTTTGGGGATGTTCACGGGGTCGGTATTGAGGCTGAAAGCATTTAGCAAGAACGACCACTGGACCCTGTCGCCGGTGGAGGGAGTGTGACCTAGTGGTTGGACATATGACCGATCATTGTTCGGAGGATAATGTTGAGGTGGATTATGCGGAGCTCGGGGACAGGTTTGGGGGTTGGAGTTGATGATGAAGACGTTTGGCTAGAACTACCACTGGACCGTGTCATTGGCGGGGCTTAGTGATATCTTTTCTATCAATGGGAGGACTATCCCGAGCAACTTGTTCGTTCCATCTGACCCAAAATTTCCTAAAACATTCCTTGGATTTCTTTTTTATCTGAGATAGGGAGGAAAAATCTGGGACAATATCTTTATTGTACTGAAAATGTCGCACAAATCTTGAGCCATGTTGCCCAATGTAGGCCACTTACCGATTATGCCATTCCAAAGCTGCCCCAGTCTGGCTCTAACTGAAATACGCCATCAACAAATCATTTTTTTCTCCAACACTTCTCATTTTACTGCAATAGACCCTCAGGTGGACCACCGGATCCCCACACCCATCATACAAGTTAAATTTTGGCACTTTGAACTCCGCGGGCAGGCGAACGTCAGGGGACGCAGACAGTTCTTTGTAAGCCATGCTACCCTGGTCTCCCCTTCCCTGTTTGTTCTCCAAGGATTGTGCTATGCCTTTCAGCCTCCTAGGTATCCCATCTTTCTCTACCTGTGAAGCTTTCATTTCGACATGTGGTTCCTTCCGCGGGCCCTGATTGTATGAGCCAAGACCCTTGCGGGCAACCTCTGAGGGGTAATATTGGGCATCATGATCTTGGAGATAAGCGGGTGGATCTGGAGAGTATGGAGGATCATTTGGCATTGTGTCCGGAGCTTGGGTAAGGTGGCATTTAAGAAACTAGGTGGTGGCGGGGGTGGTGCCTTCCAGTCATCCAAGCCTCCTGATAGTCTGCCATGTGTTGTCTCAATATTTTTACCTATTCAATTAACCCATTGTCCTGTTTAACCAACTGCTTTCGGGCCCCCGTATCAACCAACCTAGTTTTGATGTTGTCTGCCATTGCCTTTTGACTTTATGTTGTAGAAAGGAGTTACCACTTTAAAGCCACAAACCAACCACCCTTCTGCTATGAGCAATACAAAATGAAGCCATCACGTAGCGTTAGGGCTTTTAATATAAGATAATCTCACTTTATGTGCAATGCACCTAGCCACAGTTATCGATCTAAAATGACTTCGAGGGTACAAAGGTCAGTTGGCATCATCCCAATTTGTTCATTTCAACCTTTGTTTTCTTTTCTTTCCTCACACTTCTTAGCTCGCTCATTTTCTTTCCCCTTTTTCTTTCTGATTATCGCTCTTTTTCTTCCTTCTTATTTCTCACATCCCTCAATTCTACCTCTCTTTTTCCCCCTTTTCCCCCCTTTTATTTCTTTAAAAAAAAATGATTTGATAGAACCCTATGTAGGTTGCCTATGTATCATGACCCCGCATGAATCAGATCTTGCGTAGTTCTGGAACAACTGGAATAAAGTAAACAAACAAACATTTTTTTCTTTTTCTTTAATGATTACTCTGAAGATAAAAGAGAAATAAAAGAAGCGAATCCCTTTTTTTGAATTTTCTAGACTTAATGTTCTATGACCTATTCTAAACTTCATGCTTAACGGGCATGTTTTTCTTTTTTCTTTTTTTTTTCTTTTGAAACAAATACTCTATTAAGGAAAATATTCTAGAAGAGAAAAATATTTTTTCATTCTTTTTTTTTTAGGAAGAAAAATCTAAAGAATAAACCACAGAAAAGTGTTTTGAATTTTCATTTGACATCCTGAAGCAAGATTTCGAAACAAGCAATAAAAAGTATTTTTGAGTTTCAATTTTGATTGCCTAAAGAAGAATTTCTAATGATAAACAAGATAAAGTATGTACAATATCCTAAAGTTCTAATAGAATTTTTTTTTATTTTTCACTAATTTCCCAAAGAAACACCTCATAGGAAAATCTTTTTGGATTTTGGAATTACCACCTTAAAGAAAGCCTTTAAAGAAGTACTAAAAGAATATTCTCTTTTTTTTTGAAAATTTGGTCCTAACATAAAAACTATTTATTTTAAGTCCTAGATATTAATTGCCTAAGGAAAAACAACCTCAAATTTTTTTTTCCATTTCTAGAATTAGTAGTCTAAAGAAAACTTATAACAGAAATATAAAATGAAACATTTCTTTTTGAATTTTTGAGTTACAGCATATTTTTTCTAAAAGCAGAAAATACAATAACAAAGGACTTAGCATTATTGTACAAAACTAGAAAATAAAAGACGACATAAATATAAAATAAAAATCTCCTCAAGCAACTTCTGAATGCAGTGGCCCTGGTAAGTAAATTCACACCTGTATGAGAAAACTTAAACCAACACTATATGAGATAACATTCCCTATAAGACACATGCAAGACATGGTTGCGATTATTTTTTCAAAATGACTTATTTAGCCAAAAGGTGGCTAGAAGTGTAAAATTTAGCTAAGACCCCGCAAAGCCAAGAACCTAAGATTTACTAGGAAGACCGGACCCTATGTGGGTTGCCTATGTATCACGCCCTGAAAGACGAGAATCAGGTTCGCGTAGTTGCTGCAAATTGGATACGGTCGAAAATTAAAAAAAAAATTACTAACTTAGATAAAACATATTTTTTGTCTTTTCCTTTTTTAACTTAGAGAAAACACATTCTCATGAAACATGCAAAATCTTTTTGAAATTTTCTTTTCCTTGTTTATTTTTTTTATTTTTTATTTTTTTGAAAAATGATAAAAAGTGCAAAGTCTTTTTTTTTTTTTTTTTTTGTATTGTTCAAGCTCTTTTCTTATTTAACAAAAATATGACAGAAAATATAATTGCCCCACTCGCTTTATCTTCACACTTCACCCTTTCTTTTTCTCTTTTCTTTTTTCTTTTTTTTCTTCTTTTTATTCATTTTTCTTTTGCTCTCAACTATCATTGGTCCGCCAAATGACCCTTTTACCCGTTAATAAATGCAACATGTAGCACATAGGATGCATCAAGATGGTCTGTTATTTTGGGTCGGACCCAACCCCTGTGTTGAGTTCCCTAAGACAAAATGCACGTGATGCAAACAAACGCTCCTACTAGGGACCCCGCATGGACCTGAGTTTTTCTAAGCTTAAATCCTGGTGGTTTGATCTAGACTTGGGGTACTCGAGCAGACAACTGGGGCCGAGGAGAGGGCAACGTACCGGGAGCACTAAAGTTTGCCCGGCCTTGTCGCTTGCCCAGCCTCGCTCTATTTGGTATAATTTCTACAGAAAAATCGGGCTACGCGAACGTATGCACCATTTTCAGAAGACCCAGAGGGGTGGCGTAAGAAGACACTTATATACAATTCAACAATATTAAATCGGTAAACAGATAGCATTTAGCACAAAAAGGTTCACAGAATATAGTAATATCAACAATAAATGAAGCCAAGTAAAAATCATAAAACAAGCTCGAATTCTTGAACCCTGTGATAACAACTAGGTCGGGAATCCAAACTAGATTAAGAATTTGAGAAGTAAATGCGGAAGCAATAACAACAAGGAATTGAACAACTAGAATTAAAGAGCTCGAATTCTTGAACCCTGTGATAACAACTAGGTCGGAAATCCAAACTAGAGTAAGAATTTGAGAAGTAAATGCGGAAGCAATAGCAACAAGGAATTGAACAACTAGAATTAAAGAGATGAAAATAAAGGATATGGGAAAGATTCAAGGAAATTCCAAGAACTTCCAAAAATGCAAGTACAATAGCCTTGACAAGATCAAAGAAACAACGTCTGGATTTATGGAAGAAAATCAAACACCTTTACATAAAAAGCTAATCAGAATAATAGATTCGGATCACGACCGCTTTACGAGTAACTTGAGACAACAATTAATACCTAGTATTAATCGCCTTCTAAGAATACCACAAAGGAATCAAAGATATCATAAAAGAGAAGTAATCTTACTACCTTGAATAAATCTCAAAGCACAAGTAACAAAGGTTCAAAAGAACTCTCAAAGTATGATATATACTTAATCAATAATGTAGTGTCTTATGAATGAGAAGAACTCCCTATTTATAGGAGTACAACGGCATAAAAATTCCTTTTAAAACTAGGTGGGGTGGTTGTTATGGCAAACAAAATTATTACAATTAGGTAGGGTGGTTGCTAAAGAGTAAGAAAAGTCATAAAATTAGGTGAAGGGCGGCCAAGACCCTTTGGGGCAAATTTGGGCCTTAAAACAACTAGTTTGGGTCATTGGTTTGAACTCCAATTGGGCTCCTTTTGTAATACCTCCTTTTGGACTTCTTTTAAGCTCATTTTGAGCGCTTTTGGTGGACTTCAAGGGCTGATTTGGGTGAACGAATCCTCCTCCTCTTAGACATAAATTTGGACCATAAAAACAATTGGAAAACTTAAAGTCTAATGATCCTCCTCCTCTTGGGCTTGAGCTCTTTCTCGACAATTAAAAGCTTCTTTATTTGCACTTGAAGTCTAATGATCTTGTTTGAAATTCTTTAGCTTGACATCTTGTTAAAGGCTTTCTTTGAGATTGCACGCTTCATCCTTCTCCTTTAATAGAGTTGAGCGGAACCTAGGATGCTATCATTCCCCTCTTCTTGAAGAAAATTCGTCCTCGAATTTCAACCTTGCAAGAAAAACAAAACACGCACTAGTAAATGGCATCTACTAATTTGAAAAAATAGTAGGAATAAAACAATATAGTGACCATGTGTCCATTTAAACCAGTCAATCCTAATAGGTGTAAATACTCCCTTATAAAATATATGGACATCATCATCCCAATAAAATTTATGTATTAGTACCATAAAAATCTCTCTTAGCTACGCCATGCAATAGAACTTGCAATTCGATCTTGTTGGTAGGTAGTCCATGGGTATACATGATAAAGAAATTATAAAAGATTGACCACACATTTATTTAATGTAAGTATCTCTACCACATGTATGAAAGAAGATACTTTCATGACAACTATCTATAATTACAAATCTCATGGATTCCTCGACTTCAAAGAGAATTTGATCACAAATGTTACAACCATCATGCATATTCTCTTTACTAGTAACAAATACTTTTACACACTCACAATATACATGACTTGAAGAATGACTTCCCATCATGCCACAAAAATCACATTCTAACAATTTATCACATAAAAATTTATTAGCAACTTGTGAGTAACGACCCAGCCGCTTGTGAGAAGAAGAAATATTTAACTCATTCGCAAGCCTCTTCTCATAAATTTCATGCATCTTTCCATAAAGTTGGATTACGTGATTGTTTGTAACGACCCAGCCGGTCGTTTTTGGAATTTACGCCCCGATCCCCCATAAACTGCTTCCCCTAAGTCCATTTCTGCTATTTTGGCACCCGGGACGTTCAGTGTTGGGATACGGGGTGTTTTGGGACACTTAGTCCCATAATGAGAGCTTAAGAGTTGAAAAATGGTTAGTAACCGGAACAGTGTCAAGACGACCTCGGAATGGAAATCAGATGGTTCCGTTAGCTCCGTTAGGTGATTTTGGGGTTGGGAGCGTGTTCGGAATGTATTTTGGAGGTCTGTAGCTCATTTAGGCTTAAAATGCCGAAGTTTGTATTTTTGAAGTTTCCGGTCCGATAGTGAGTTTTTGATCCAAGGGTCGCAATGGAGTTCCGGAAGTTGCATTAGCTCCGTCATGTCATTTGGGATGTGTGTGCAAAATATCAGGTCATTCGGACGGGTTTTGGTTAGGTTTTTGATCCAAAGCGTATTTGGAAGAAATTTGAGGTTCTTAGGCTTGAATCATTGATTAAATCGGGTTTCCGGTGTTGTTTGAGGTGTTTTCAAGATTGGTACAAGTTTGAAAAAGGTATTTAGGTGTGGTATTGGTATTTTTGGTCGAGGTCCCGAGGGCCTCGGGATGAATTCGGGAGGTTAACGGAAAATTTTGGAAGTTGAGAAGTAGCAGCAGAGCTGCTTCTGGTATCTTTTCGCTTCTGCGGCTTGGGAACTGCAGAAGCGGAGCCGCAGTCGAGATTGGATCCCCCCCTCAGGAACAGCAGAAGCGGTCAGTTTCCGGATAAGCGGTTATTTCTCCACATAAGCGGCACCGCAGAAGCGGTTATTTCTCCGCAGAAGCGGAATCTAGCCCTTAAGTGAAAAACGCAGAAGCGGTTGGTCTTCCGCATAAGCGGGACCGCAGAAGCGGAAATGACTGTTCAGAAATAGCAATTTTGAGGGTTTAATTTCATAAGTTTGAAAAATCGATTGAGAGCTCGGGAGGAGGCGATTTTGAGTGGCTTTGGAAGAGAAAATCATTGGGTAACGTTTCTTTGACCCCTTTTAATATTATTACATTATTATATAGCTAAATACAACATTGGAATTCGAATTTAAGATCAAAATTGGGTAATTTGGGTAAAACTTCATTGGCTAAACTCGTGAGAGTACGAGGGTTCTGAAAATGTGAAAATTATTCGATTCCGATATGTTGGCTTGAGGGGCATTTTGGTTATTTTACCTATTTTCGCGCCCTAGCTTTAATTTTTATAGTGGAATCAGTTGTTGGCAATATTATTTACGATATGCAATTGAATTGAATAGATTTGGGCCATTTAGAGTCGGATACTCGTGGTGAAGGCGTGGTCTCTATTGATATTGAGCCGGTTCGAGGTAAATGGCTTGTCTAATCTTGTGTGGGGGACCTTTCCCCTTAGGATTTTACTTGATATTTGAGTGCCTTGTGCGTGAGGTGACGAGTGGGTACTTGAGCCGATTGATGAAATCCCAGCTATTGAAATTTAGTCCTTATTCTTATTTGCTTTATTCTAATTGAAGTTATGCTAGATTAGGAAAAGCATGCTTGGTTGATTTTGACTGTCTAATTGCTTAAGCTATTTTGACTGCACTACGTGAAGCATGCTAGGCAGTTCTATCTGTTGTTTGTCTTTCGTACTTCATTTCTTAGTTGTTTCTGGCTGT
>MU711459.1:78531-157403 GCA_026770625.1 Nicotiana glauca | reverse complement strand
GATTGAATTTCTACTCTATTCTTTCGCAGATGGCGAGAACACGCGCTTCCTCATCCACCGATCAGCAGTCCGAGCCCCAGGCAGCTATCGCTAGGGGCAGAGGACGTGGCGATGCTAGGGGCCGAGGTAGGGGCAGGGCCCAGCCACCAGCAGCAACACCAGTAGCAGACCCTCAGGTTGGCCTTGACGAGGAGGTTTCGGCCCCAGCCCAGACAGTTCCGGTGGGCCCAGCTCAGGTCCAAGAGGGGTTTATTGCTACCCCAATTCTTCAGGATGCCTTGGTCCGGTTAGTTGGCCTCATGGAGAGTGTCACCCGAGCAGGATTGCTTCCTGCAACACCAGCCACTTCCCAGTCTAGAGGAGGAGCCCAGACTCCTGACGCACGTACTCCGGAGCAGGTAGCTCCCCAGACTCAGGTTCCTCTGGTTTAGACAACTGCGGCAGTTCAGCTGGGGTTAGTTGCACAGATCGGTGATGGAGCGGCTATGTCCACAGATGCTTTATGGAAGTTGGACAGATTCACCAAGCTCTTCACTGCTTCATTCAGTGGAGCTTCTTCTGAGAACCCCCAGGATTTCCTATATAGATGCCACGAGGTTCTTCAGAACATGGGCATTGTGGAGTCCAATGGGGTTGATTTTGTGGCTTTTCATTTATCTGGATCTGCCAAGACTTGGTGGAGGGATTACTGTTCAGCCAGACCAGCAGGGTCGCCGCTTTTGACTTGGGATCAGTTCACGGAGTTGTTCCTAGAGAAGTTTCTTTCCGTTACTCAGAGGGATGCTTATCGGAGGCAGTTTGAGCGCCTCCAGCAGGGGTCAATGACGGTCACCCAGTATGAGACACGGTTTATCGGTCTATCTCGCCATGCCCTCATCATACTCCCCACTGATAGGGAGAGGGTAAGGAGATTTATTGATGGTTTGATCCAGCCTATTCGTCTTCAGATTGCCAGAGAGGTGGGTAGTGACATTACTTTTCAGGAGGCAGCCAATGTGGCCCGTAGGATCGAGATGGTTCTGCCACATGGGGGTGGTTATAGGGCAGACAAGAGGCCCTGTCACTCAGGTCGATTCGGTGGTGCCTCATCTGGAGGCAGGGATTCTTATGATAGGGGCCATTCTTCCAGGCCTTTTTAGTTAGCCCTCCAGGCTTCACAGGGTGTCTTAGGTGATCGTGGTTTTTGCAGGCAGTATTCTGATCAGCAGCCCATCAGTGCACGGCCTCTTCAGAGTGTTCGTGGAGGTCATTCGGGCCGTCAGGGCCAGTCTTACGTACAGGGGGATGTTATGAGTATGGTGAGTATGGTCACATCAGGAGAGCTTGTCCGAGATAAGGGGTACACAGTCACAGCAGCAGTGACCTCGCCCCATGATTTAGGCACCAGTTGACCTACAGCCTGCCCAGCCAGCCAGGGGCGGGGGTAGGGATCATAGAGGTGGAGGTCGTGACTGTAGAGGTAGAGGCCGTTCCGCCAGAGATAGGGGTCAGCCGGTGGCCGATCGTCCTAGAGACATGGTTCAGGGAGGTGGGGCTGAGCCCCGATTTTATGCTTTGCCAGCCAGGCCAGAGGCGGAGGCGTCAGATGCTGTTATTACAGGTACTATTCTGGTTTATGATAGAGATGCGTCAGTGCTATTTGACCCTGGGTCCACATATTCATATGTGTCGTCTTATTTTGCACCCTGCCTGGCTATGTCTAGTTATGCTTTGGACATTCTTGTCTATGTATCTACATCGGTGGGTGACTCCATAGTAGTTGACTGGGTACATCGTTCCTGTATGGTTGTGTTTGAGGGTCTTGAGACCCGTGTTGATTTATTGCTTTTAGATATGGTGGATTTCGACGTCATATTAGGGATGGATTGGTTGTCCCCGTATCATGCTATCTTGGATTGTCACGCCAAGACCGTGACCTTGGCTTTGCCAAAATTGCACCGACTAGAGTGGAAAAGGACCTCAGGACATGCCACCCGCAGTGTTATTTCATATGTTAAGGCTTGACGCATGGTCGAGAAGGGGTGTTTAGCTTATCTAGCGTATGTCCGCGACTCCAGTGTAGAGGTTCCTTCTATTGACTCTATTCCTATTGTTCGGGAGTTTTCCGAGGTTTTCCCTTCAGACCTGCCGGGTATGCTGCCCGATAGGGATATTGATTTCTGTATTGATCTGGTTCCGGGCACGCATCCTATTTCTATTCCGCCGTATCGCATGGCCCCGCCAGAGTTGAAGGAGTTAAAGGACCAGTTGCAGGATTTACTAGAGAAGGGTTTTATCAGACCTAGTGTTTCTCCTTGGGGTGCGCCGGTGTTATTTGTGAAGAATAAGGGTGGTTCGATGCGGATATGTATTGATTACCGGCAGTTGAACAAGGTGACGATAAAGAACAAATATCCACTGCCGAGGATTGATGATTTGTTTGACCAGCTTCAGGGAGCAAGAGTGTTCTCAAAGATAGACTTGAGATCTGGCTACCATCAGCTGAGGATTAGGGCCTCTGATGTCCCTAAGATAGCATTCCGCAATCGGTATGGGCACTACGAGTTTTTAGTCATGTCATTTAGGTTGACCAATGCCCCAGTAGCATTTATGGAGTTGATGAACCGAGTGTTCAGGCCTCATCTAGACTTGTTCGTGATAGTCTTTATAGATGATATTCTGGTGTACTCCCGCAGCCGGGAAGAGCACGAGCAGCACCTCAGAGTGGTTCTCCAGACTCTGAAGGATAGACAGTTATATGCTAAGTTTTTGAAGTGCGATTTCTGATTGAGTTCGGTTGTATTTCTGGGTCATATTGTATCACCAGAGGGAATTTAGGTGGACCCAAAAGAAGATTGAGGTAGTCAAGAATTGGCCTTGGCCAGTTTCAGTGACCGAGATTTGGAGTTTCTTAGGGTTAGCAAGTTATTATCGTCGGTTCGTGGAGGGATTTTCGTCTATTACAGCCCTGATGACCAGATTGACCCAGAAGGGTGCCCAGTTCAGATGGTCAGATGAGTGTGAGGCGAGCTTTCAGAAGCTCAAGACAGCTCTGACCACGACACCAGTGTTGGTTTTACCCACGGGTTCAGGGCCTTACACAGTCTATTGTGATGCTTCTCTTATTGGGCTTGGAGCAGTATTGATGTAGGATGGCAAAGTTATTGCCTATGCTTCGACACAAATGAAGATCCATGAGAAGAATTATCCGGTTCATGACCTAGAGTTGGCAGCGGTTGTTCATGCTTTGAAGATTTGGAGGCATTATCTATATGGTGTGACGTGTGAGGTGTACACGGATCACAAGAGCCTTCAGTACCTGTTCAAGCAGAAGGAGTTGAATGTGAGGCAGAGGAGATGGCTAGAGTTGTTGAAAGATTATGATGTTACTATCTTATATCACCCGGGTAAGGCCAATGTGGTGGCCGATGCATTGAGTAGGAAGTCCGCCAGCATGGGTAGTCTTGCTTATATCCCGGTCAGCCAGAGGCCGCTTGCTTTAGATATTCAGGCCTTGGCCAATCGATTTGTGAGATTAGATATTTCTGAGCCCAACAGAGTATTGGCTTGTACGGTCGCTCGTTCTTCTCTATTGGAGCGTATCCGTGATCGGCAGTTTGATGATCCCCATTTGTGTTTCCTGAGAGACATGGTGTAGCGTGGAAGTGCCACGAAGGTGACCTTAGGTGATGATGGAGTTTTGAGATTGTAGGGGTGAGTTTGTGTGCCCAATGTTGATGGGATTCGAGAGTTGATCTTAGCAGAGGCCCATAGTTCTCGGTATTCTATTCACCCGGGCGCCGCGAAGATGTATCAGTACTTGCGGCAACATTATTAGTGGCGTAGGATAAAGAAGGATATTATTACATATGTCGCTCGGTGTTTGAACTGTCAGCAGGTCAAGTATGAGCATCAGAGACCCGGTGGTTTATTTCAGAGGATTGAACTTCCCGAGTGGAAGTGGGAGAGGATTACCATGGATTTTATCTCTGGACTTCCGTTGACCCGGAAGAAGTTTGATGCCATTTGGGTCATTGTTGATAGGCTGACCAAGTCAGCACACTTCATTCCAGTAGCAGTCTCCTATTCATCCAAGATGTTAGCGGAGATTTATATCCGGGAGATTGTTCGCCTTCATGGTATACCGGTATCTATCATTTCAGATCGGGGTACGCAGTTTACCTCGTGCTTCTGGAGAGTGGTTCAGCAAGAGTTAGGCACCCAAGTTCAGTTGAGCACAACGTTCCATCCTCAGTAGGACAGTCAGTGTGAGCGGACTATTCAGATTTTGGAGGATATGCTCCGAGCTTGTGTCATTGATTTTGGAGGCTCGTGGGACCAGTTTTTGCCTTTAGCAGAGTTTGCCTATAACAACAGCTACCAGTCCAGTATCCATATGGCTCCATGTGAGGCATTGTATGTTAGGAGATGTCGGTCTCCAGTCAGATGGTTTGAGCCGGGAGAGGCTCGGTTATTGGGTACAGACTTAGTTCAGGAGGCCTTAGATAAGGTCAAAACTCATGATTTTCTTCTAAACTTCATAAACTTTAAAATTTGGAGCTTATAGTCTGAAACACGTCAAACGACGTCCGATTTCGACGAAACTTCACAGAAAGCGCTTAAACAATATATAAGACTTGTACCGGGCGTCAGAACCAAAATACACGCCCGATACCCTAGTCTTTTAATCAATTTTTATTTCCATTTTCCTTAATACTTTCAGAAAAATAATTTAACAAAACAAAAAAAAATTCTTTCCTCGGGCTCTAGACCTCGAAATTCGACTCTAGGCACATGCCCGAGTCCCATATTTTTCTACCGACCTTCCGGGACCGTCCAATCTCGGGTCCGGGTCCGTTTACCAAAAATGTTGACCAAAGTCAACTGTAATCATATTAATATCAAAATTTTTCAAATTTTTCACAAAATTCACATATTTCAACATAAAATTTTTCCGGCTACGCGTCCGAATTGTGCACGCAAATCGAGGCAAGTAAAATGAGGTTTTCAAGGCCTCGGAAGCACATAACGAGTGAGGAAACAGGTGATGACCCTTTGGGTCGTCACATCCTCCACCTCTAAAACAACCATTCATCCTCGAACGGACAAAAGAAAGAAGTACCTGAGTCAGGAAATAGATGTGGATAACGGCTCCGCATATCGGACTCGGACTCCCAGGTCGAGGCCTCAGAGGGCTGACCTCTCCACTGAACACGAACAGAGGGAAAGCTCCTAGATCTCAACTGACGAACCTGCCGGTCTAGAATAGCTACTGGCTCCTCCTCATATGATAAATCCTTGTCCAACTAGACAGTGTTGAAGTTGTGTAGGATCGTCGTGATGCCTCCAAAGCATAGATACATGAAAAACTGGATGCACGACTGATAAGCTAGGTGGCAATGCAAGTCTATAAGCCAACTCTCCCACTCGATCAAGAATCTCAAACGGGCCAATGTTGTACCTAGGGCTAAGCTTGCTCTTCTTTCCAAACCTCATCATGCCCTTCATAGGCAACACCCGGAGCAATACCCGCTCACCAACCATTCAAAATAGAAACCTTACTCCGTCAAATTATACATGCATCATGGTGAAACCTAGCTGAGTCAGTTATGTTGTCCACATAATGACTCATTAAGATAGCCTTGTCCAAAGTCCACCGGGTTTCCTTGAAACCCAAACGGACGCCTCCACGTTCTGTGCATTTATTTGGAGAACTTAAGTGCTTTGCTATGCTAATTATCGATTTAAATAGTCGAGTCTGGTGGGGGTAAGGGCCTAACACTGTGTTTTGCAGAAAAATGAGGCACAAAATCCCCAGATTTGGCATGGTAACCAACATTCATCTAAGGCTGCTGAATTGGTGGAACGACCTCCATTCAAGTGATCAAACACTCGTTCGCAAGCACCTAGGGAATCTGCCTTCTCTCCTAGAGGTTCAACCTAACAACAGAATCATAGAGGCTGCAACAATGTTCTGGGATAGTGACAAATCCGTGTTCTGCTTTGGTGATCTAGAAATGACTCCTTTACTTGAAGAGATATGAGGTCTAGTTGGGATTCCTCGGGAGACTCCGGGTTTGCTCATGCCAGAAAATTGCAAAGGAAGGGGTTTCTTTAAGATGATGGGATTGAAGAAAAACCCATACTTAACCTGTTTGAAAGACTCCTACATCCCTTTCGACTATCTATATGAGAGGTACGGCTATAGCAAGTCATACCGCACCTATTCAGACGAATTTGCTACCACCTCATTGGGGCATGTCCATAGAAGGGTTTTTGTCTTCATGTTTTACTTTTTGGGGATGATCGTGTTCCCTATGAATAAGGCTTGGATCTACATCAGACTAGTCATGGTAACCAAAACTTTGATGGAAGGGATTGGTGGGCAATCTTTCAGCATAGTGCCCATGATCGTCGCCGAGATATACCGCGCCTTGGACAAATGTCAATAACAAGGTAGTCATTTTGAGGGTTGCAATTTATTGCTTCAGCTGTGGCTTATGGAACACCTCCAGAAAAGAGAATACCGACACGAGATTCTACCCAGAGATTGGGATGATCATATTGCCTTCCACCAGCCAAGGCGTATGAATTATATGCCTAAAATGTTCGCTCAGCCGGAGGACGCCAGAGGATGGGTAGAATTGTTTGAAAGTCTGAAAGAAGACCAGGTGTAATGGATGTTTGAGTGGTTCCCAATGGATGAATTCATTGTCCGATCCCAAGATGAACCATTTCTCATACTAATTGGTTTGAGAGGGACTTATCCTTATGTTCCTCTCCGAGCCATGAGGCAAGCTGGAAGAAAATAAATCATACCAAGGGTTGATAAAACAAGTCACCCCAGGGCTGATTTCCAAGACGATGATAGCCCTCACAGGTTCCAGGCTCAGCATTTGTGGCATTGCAAAATCGTTTTGGGGAAGGAATCCATTGAGCCAGACAGGTACCACGCCGGTTGTGTGCCGCATTATTTGGGTTGGTTAGAAGATAATGGCATGGGTCAACAAAGGTTCGTTCAAGGTCACAGAATTATTGACGAGCATGCTGAAACACAGACTAAGTATAATCAACTGCGCAAGAGAATCTGAGAGTGTGAAAGTGAGCATCAGGAAATACAAGAAGCCCATCAGAAATTGATCGAGGAGTGGAAAGAAATGGATATCGGTGCCAACAATCGGTTAGGGTATCTGGAACGGGGTCTAGTATAATTGGAAGGAAAGTTCATCAAAAGGATCGAAGACTGCCAAAATGCTGAAGGAAATGCAGACGGACATCTGGCCCGAGCCTACCTACTGCTAGGACTACGCGAGGTGGTGGAGCTGTTCGAGGGGGACAAGAATGCCAAATCTGGGGAAGGTCCTTCTGGGACCAATTAGTTAGGAGTCCTTTATTCTACCTTAATGATGTAATAAGGCCAACGGCCACTAATGACATTTACTTTCTGTTATTTAGAGTCATTTTGGATTCGTCTTATTTTTATTAATAAAATGAGGCATTTAGCATTATAAGTTCTCCAAAATTATTTGTCGCTAGGCCTACCTCGGGCACAACGATTCACCAAAACTAGGACGCGATTTATATTTGTCCGCACAACATGTTTAAATACTGCAACATTTTTTCCTCATGACCCGCACTAACTTGTTACCTTTTTGTTTTTTTTATTTTTATTCCCCTCCCCAAAGGTTAGTTCGTGCATTCTGGCACCATCAGCATATTCCACAAGATCCAAGGGCCCTCCACCGCCTCCTCCTCCGAGTCCTGTACATAGCAAGAACAAAGGAAGAATGGAAAACACAAGTGCTAGAAAGGAGACTGAAAGGGAGGAAACTTCTCAGGGTACCCCAATTGCTAAGGGAATTACTGCTCATCTTGAGCAGAAATTGTTGAAATTCCAGGAAGAGTTGGACCAAGTTCGGAACTTGGAAAGCCTATCATTCTCTCTTGCTGCTCCTGATGTCAACACCTAAAATCCCGTACCTCCACAAAACACCCCGCAACTACAAATACAACCCGCTCATGCTCAAACCCGCTACACATGCAACAACGCTCCATTGCTCATTCCCGAGCCACCAAACACTACGAACGATCACCCCATAACACTCCTATCTTTGTGGATACTATACCTCACTACACCCAACTAATCACAAATGCACCTGAGTCTGATGACAAAGACTCCCTCATTAGGAACTTAGCAGCTGAGCTCAAGAAGTTAACCAGCCGGGTCCAGGATGTCGAAGGTAACAAAGGCATCGAAGGGTTGAACTATGAAGACTTGTGCATTCAACCAGATGTTGAACTTCCGGAGGGGTACAAGCCTCCCAAGTTCGAAATGTTTGATGGAACCGGGGATCCCAGAGTCCACCTGAGGACCTATTGCGATAAGCTAGTTGGGGTTGGAAGAGATGAGAAAATCCGTATGAAGCTCTTCATGAGGAGTTTGAAGGGAGATGCACTGTCCTGGTACATCAGTCAAGACCCCAAGAAATGGACGAGTTGGTAGGAATGGAATTAGACTTCATGGATAGATTCCGGTTTAATACAGAGAACGCACCAGATGTATTCTACATAAAGAATTTGAAGAAGAAACCCATCGAAACATTCCGCGAGTGTGCCACTCGTTGGATGTCAGAAGCTTCAAAGGTCAGGCCGACCCTGGAAGAAGAGCAAATGAATAGGTTCTTCGTCCGGGCTTAGGATCCCCAATATTACGAGAGGTTGATGCTGATCGAGGGTCAGAAGTTCTCTGATATCATCAAACTCGGAGAAATAATCGAAGAGGGCATAAAAAATGGTATGGTTACAAATCTTGAAGCATTGCAAGCCACCAATAAGGCTCTACAAACTGGTGGCGCATCCAAGAAGAAAGATGTAAGTGCTGTGATGGTCGCACAGGGAGCCAAATCACCACCAAAGTACCACACTTACCCATCACCTCCACTTACTTATCAGCCTATCCCAAATTACCAGGCACCCGCACCCTCCTACCCACCTCCCGTTTACCAGCCCTCTCCACCTCTCACATATCAACCTACTTCACCCAGATACTCTCAACCAGCACCTGTTTACCAAGCTTATAATGCTCAACCCTCTCAATACCAATCACCACCCACCCATCAAAATCTTCCAAGACCCAGACCAAATTTTGACCGTAAACCTCCGAGACAATACACAGCCATCACAGAACCAATTGACCAGCTATATGAAAGACTTAAAGCTGCCGGTTACGTCACTCACATCCCAGCCAAAGCTCTAGAAAATCCCTCCCAGTAGGTCAACCCCAACAAGACCTGTGCGTATTATTCCGGCATGAAGGGACACACCCTTGACGAGAGCCGTTGATTGAAAGATAAGATTCAGACCCTGATCGACAACAAGGTCATTGTAGCAAAGGAGCCCGCTCCTAATGTTTGTAATAACCCCTTGCCTGACCACAAAGGTGGAGACATTCATATGATCGAGATCGAGGATGATTGGGACCCTAAAGGGTCGATAGGTTTGATTGCTGAAGGGGATGAACCAAAAAGGCCAGCGGTTACCCTTAACCCAATTGTTGTGCAGAATCAGCCCTCCATGGACGACAAAGTAAATATGCCTGTACCACTTGAATTTGAAATGCCTCCTTCTGCAAAGGCGTCTAGGCCGATTGAAGTTGAATTTGGGGTTCCAAAGGCACCTATACCCTTTGAAGTTGTTGTGTTACCGCTAAGGGTGCCAATCCCAGTAGCGATGACTGACATAACACCATTCTACTCAAATGCCATGCCATGGGATAACACTATCGAAGCTAGGAGGAAAGGAAATATCCAGACAGGAGAAACGATTGCCGCGCAAGGAATGACTAGAACAGGGAGGGTCTACACCCTAGAGCACCTGGCTGAATCCGATAAGTAAGCTCCGGGACGTCCCATTGAGATAGGAACCGACGAACTTTGGAGGAAAATACAAGCTAAGGAATACTCGATCATTGAACAGTTGAACAAAACACCGGCACAAATATCTATCTTGGCTCTTCTGCAAAGTTCAGACGTTCACAAGAATGCCTTAATGAAGATACTGAGCGAAGCCTATGTGCCCAGCAATATAACCGGGGGTGAAATGGCGAATATGGTAGGGCAAGTGCTGGAGAGCCACAAAATAACCTTCCACGAAGACGAATTGCCACTAGAGGGTTTGGGTCATAACAAGGCACTGCACATCACCGTGCAATGCGAAGATTATTTCATCACCAGGGTTCTGATCATTGGATGATCGAGCCTTAACATCTGTCCGCTTGTAACTCTCAGAACTTTGGGGAAAGGCCTACACGAGATCAAAGATGGGGCTATCAATGTAAAAGCCTTCGACGGGTCACAGAAATTTACTATTGGAGAAATCAGCCTTTGCTTGCAATTGGGGCCAACATGGTTCGACGTTGACTTCCAAGTGATAGACGTCCCGACATCCTACAACTTGCTGTTAGGACGCCCTTGGATCCATGCTGCTGGAGCCGTAGCATCGACCCTGCATCAGGCGGTAAAGTTCGAATGGAATCACCAGGAAGTAATCATTCTTGGCGATGGTAGTAATCCCATATATAGTAGCCAGACCATCCCAATGATCGGGGGCAGAAGGAGAGTAGGCGGAGAGACATATCACCACATCGAAAGGGTCATCGCTGTAGACAAAGACAAGTGGTGGGACAACAAGATACGAACTTCATTGATCCCATCCCAGTAAGGATTTATGATCAGCCAGCTTATTGTGCTCACGTTGAGGAAGAAGCAGACGAAAAACCATGGTTCCACGACATCAAAAGGTACTTGACAACAGGGGAATATCCAGAACTTGCCAATGCCACTCAGAAACGCACACTTCGGAGATTATCCAACAACTTTTTTCACAGTGGGGGAATCCTGTATAGGAGAACTCCCGATTTGAGTTTGTTAAGATGTGTCGAAGCAAAAGAAGCAACCAGACTATTGGACGAAGTGCACGTAGGGACCTGCAGGCCGCACATGAATGGTTTTGTCTTAGCAAAGAAGATACTCTGAGCAGGGTATTTTTGGATAACTAAGGAAACTGACTGTATCTAGTATGTTCGCAAATGCCATTGCTGTCAGATACATGCAGCCATGATAAAGGTGCCTCCAAATGAGCTTACTGCAACAAGCTCACCGTGGCCATTCGACGCCTGGGGAATAGATGTCATTGGACCTATCGAGCCTGCCGCATCAAATGGGCACAGATTTATTCTGGTGGCAATCGATTATTTTACTAAATGGTTTCAAGCAACGTCATACAAAGCAGTGACTAAGAAAGTTGTGGCAGACTTCGTCCGTGATCGTATTGTTTGACGATTCGGGGTTCCAGAATCAATCATCACTGACAATGGTTCCAATCTCAACAACGACTTGATGAAAGCAATGTGTGAGACATTCAAGATCAAAGACAAAAACTCTACAGCCTACAGGCCTCAGATGAATTGAGCTGTAGAAGCAGCCAACAAGAATATCAAGAAGGTATTAAGGAAGATGGTCGAAAGTCATAAACAATGGCATGAGAAGTTAGCATTTGCTTTGTTGGGATACTGCACCACGGTCCGCACATCAACCGGGGCAACTCCCTACATGCTAGTGTATGGTACAGAGGCGGTCATTCCCGCCGAGGTAGAAATTCCTTCCTTGAGGATCATTCAAGAAACAGAGTTGGATGAAGTAGAATGGGTAAAAGGTCGCTACGAGCAATTAGCCCTTATAGATAGAAAAAGGATGAACGCAGTTTGCCATGGCCAATTGTATCAGAACAGAATGTCCAGAGCCTTCAACAAGAGAGTTAAGCCAAGGAAGTTTACACCGGGGCAGCTGGTGTTGAAGAAAATATTCCCGCATCAAGATGAAGCCAAGGGGAAATTCTCTCCCAATTGGCAAGGTCCGTACATGGTTCACCGGGTTCTAACTGGAGGAGCCCTTATCGTTGCAGAAATGGACGGAGAAGTCTGGCCAAAGCCAATTAATTCATATGCAGTGAAACGATACTATGTGTAATCACTTACGATTTCTCTGTGATGTTATTTGAACTACGCCTGACCTGATTCCCATTTAAGAGGGGATACGTAGGTAGCCCTATGGGTTCGGTCACAATTTAACAAAATTCCATTTTCCCCTTATCATCGGAACTGGGGCAGAATTTTGAGGAGGGCCCTCAAAATTCCGAAGTCAGTATTCAGCCGCTCATCGCCCGGGATGTCAGCCTAGTAAACTGGGGTAGAATTTTGAGGAGGACCCTCAAAAATCCAAAGTTGATTTTGCATTCGTTCAGCGTAGCCGTCAGGAGTGCCAGCCCAGTAAACTGGGGCAGAATTTTGAGGAGGACCCTCACAATTCCGGAGCAAGAGAGGTTGCAGTGTTTTGAACCACGTTGCAGTCGTTAGTTCCTCTAAACAAAACTATTTTCTACTTACGTTATATTTGTTAAATCATGCATAACTATGGTAGCTTCTGTTTAGCAACGCTACCCCAAATGACGCGTAACGCCGGAAGCCACAGGAAAACGAACTAACCTTTCTCCTTTACAAAACTCACAATTTTTCTTTGGATGCAGGCACCCGAGTCACAACATATTGCGCGTTCACATTTGCTATCCGCATGCAATATCCCCTGGCAGCCGCAATATCACAATCAGTTACCAACAATCAGCTAAGAATCTTTTGTTACTATCGGCACTTCCTGCATTGCATAAGGCTATTTTTCTGCCTTTCGAGACTAAGCGTTGTCTCCATCTGCATCATCCTGAACTGCATAAGGCTACATTTCTGCCTTCTGAGACTAACCGTTGTCTCCATATGCATCATCCTGCATTGCATAAGGTTACCTTTCTGCCTTCCGAGACTAAACGTTGTCTCCGTCTGCATTATCCTGCATTGCATAAGGCTACCTTTCTGCCTTCCGAGACTAAGCGTTGTTTCCATCTGCATTATCCTGCATTGCATAAGGCTACCTTTCTACCGTTCGAGACTAAGCGTTGTCTCCATATGCATCATCCTGAATTGCATAAGGCTACCTTTCTGCCTTTCGAGACTAACCGTTGTCTCCATCTGCATTATCTGAATTGCATAAGGCTGCCTTTCTGCCTTCCGAGACTAAGCGTTGTCTCCGTCTGCATTTTCTGCATTGCATAAGGCTACCTTTCTGCCTTTCGAGACTAAGCGTTGTCTCCATCCTGCATTATCTGCAGAAGGCTACTTTTCTGCCTTCTGAGGTTGAGCTCTACCTCCACTCGATGGTTGAAATATCACCAACTTATCGTTCTTACATGGCTGAAATATCGCCAAACCGTATTTAAATTCTTTGTCGGCTGAAATATCGCCATTTACGTTCTCGCATGGCTGAAATATCGCTAAACTGCATTTAAATTCTTTGTCGGCTGAAATATCGCCATTTATGTTCTCGCATGGCTGAAATATTGCCAAACCGCATTCAAATTCTTTGTCGGCTGAAATATCGCCATTATACTTTTTGCATCGGCTGAAATATCGCCAAACCTGTATTTAAATCTCCTATCGGCTGAAACATCGCCATTTTACTTTTTGCATCGGCTGAAACATCGCCATTTTACTTTTTGCATCGGCTGAAACATCGCCTGTTTTATTTAAATTTTCGTCGGCTGAAATATCGCCATTTACGCTTTTGCATCGGCTGAAATACCGCCAAATCTTGCAGTTCATGGGCTGAGATATCGCCAAACTATCCAAAGGCGTCATCGTTCGGAGGCATCATTTTCATAGCCCGAGAACACCATGCCATGGCCCGAGGACCCCACTTTATATCTTGCACATCATTATTCAAAGGCATCATGGTTTGGAGGCACCACTATCTTAGCTCGAGAACATCATTTCATAGCCTGCGAATCCTTTAATTTCGCGCTTCATGGCCCAGGACATCATGGTTCGAGGACGTCATCCTAACCGTCCAAGGACAACATTCATGGTCCAACGGGAACTTGCATCATGTTTAAGTTTACGCACAATATACGCATATACTGCTCACTTGCAGGTACACCGCCTAGCAACGACCGTCTCAACAGGAGCGACCTCATTCCGGTTCTCACAGCCGATCAACTTCAAAACACCTCTTGCTTCCCCCAAGCGTCATGTCCGCCCTTTCAAATCTCCATCGGCATGTAAAACCAGGGATATGTAGGTAGCTCATAAACCAAAGCTCGGTCAAACTCTTTTTAAACCCCCACTTCCGGTCAAAATTGGCCATCATATCTTTACCCGACAACTCTTTCATCCTTCATGAGTAAAGAGGGGCAGCTGTTGATACCCAATTTTTCCCTAAGTATTTTTATACCCAAATATTTCCAAAATAGCATATTGGTGCATATATAAACACATCCAAGTGTTTTGACATTTTTAATGATTCTTTAAACCAATTTATTGCCTATTTTACACAACAAAATCCAATAATTATTCCCAAAATTATTATTTTTGGTGAATAATTCATTTTTATTTTCACATTTACACCTAAATATAATTAAAGTAATTTTCGCATATTTTTTACAAATTTGGTTGGTATTTTAAAGCTAAATTGTATATAATTGCAATTATAGCCTACCTTGTAATTTATGACATTTTATGTTTATAAAATTAATCCCAACATTTTTTAATTAATATTTATATAATACTTATTTACCCAGTACATTTAATTTGTTTTTAAAATCAGTATTACTATATTTACAAAATTAAAAGGGGAAAATTGGCTATTTATGATTTGGCCTTATTGCATTTCAATTTTAGCCAATTTGGCACCCCATTTCAGCCCCAATTTGAAATCCAATTACCTAGCCCAATTAACATGCCTACCCGACCCAGCACATGTGGAACCGACCCAACCCATATCCCTTTTAAATCTCGACCGTTGATCATTTAGACCAACGTCCACCATTATTTTTTACCTTTTTAATTTCACACAACCGCCTAACCCTACCTCATTTTCCCAATCCACCGCCCTCAAACGCTCTCATATCTCGAGTTCTCTCAAAACCCTAGCCACCGCCTCCCATCGAAACCCTAATCCATGGCTCCCCAAGCTCATCGGAGGCCTATCTAGCCTCTTATGGCCTCTGTGTGCTCACTTCTAAAGGTCCAACGACCAGATCTTGAAGGATTCCGACCAAGCCCTACTCGATGATTGTTTTCCGGTCATTTTCAATCTTTTTTCGGCCAGCCGTGGCTATTCAAGTTCGATCTTCGACTTCTCTGCTCAGATCGATGGTTTCCAAAGCTTATCTCTTCTCTCGGGTTTCTTACGAAACCCTAATCTTTGAGGTTCCTTCGATTTATTTTAGATCTGTTCTGGATCTATGTGTGTGTGAACCTTCTATTCGTTTTTCTCAAAGATTCTTTAATGTTTGCTTTTAGAAACTCTCATTTCCTCAACTAGGGTTTCATGTTATTTTATTTCGAACATCTTTTCTCTGAATCTCGACATATTTTTACTGTGTTTGGCTGTATTATCTTCTATTTGAACTTGCATATTGAAAACCCTAATTTTCTTGGGGATTTTGTTTGAGTTTCCTGGTCTGTTTGTTAATGGTTGTTTGACTCACTCTATTTTTATCTGATTTAGCATGTTAAAAGACTTAATTTTGGGATTTTGTTTGAGGATCTGTTTATTATTCACTTGACTCACCTTCTCCTATATCTGATTTAGCATGAGTGAAAACCCTAATTTTTTGGGGCCTCCGAGATTCTAAACCTGTTTGTTTATCTGACTGCTCATCTCCTCTAAATTCATTTGATTTTAGAAAACCCCAGTTTCTTTGGGGACTATTCAATCTTTTTGAAGTTGTTTGTGCAACTCGTTCGTTGAATTGCAGCGTGCTTCCATTCTCTTGACTACTTTTGGTCCTGAGTTCTTTGCATGCTTTTGATCTTTTCTCTATTATTAAGCACTGAAACTTGACTATCATGCCTTCTAGTTACTACTACATGCTATTATTTTGCCATAATTTAGCTTCCCATGCCTATTATTTGTACATCCATGTATATATATATATATATACTGAGTTCTTTTTGTAACTTGTGAGTGATTTTTCAAAAACTTTTCCTTAGTGTGATTCTGATTGCACTCTTATAATTGATTATTTCCTTTGTTGTCTTGATTTCCATTGTTTCTTGCACTTGTTTGAAATGTTTTCCTTTCGACCCTGCTTTTCTACTCAAGCTGATTGATCCCATTACCTTAATTACATTAGTATGGGATTCTTACAAACCTTTCCTTAATTAAGGTCTAATGAACCTAACCCCTAATACATGTGGTGTACTCGTACTATGCTAAAAATCTTTCCTTATTTGTCATGTCCAGCCCTGCGTGATTTCTTTCCTTGTTTAACATCTGCATGCTATCGTTTGATTTAATTCCTTAATTAAAGGAAGTGTTTGATGCTGATTTGATTTTAATTGACACTTGTTCCCCTAATTATTGCTGAAATGCAATCCTTGCCTTATTTTTTCTGCCTGTTTTTACACTATAAATACTCTCCTCCTTTCTCTTTGAACACACATGAACACAGAATAATCTGAGTTCACAATTCACCTTCACTTATACTCTCTCTCTTTCTGATACTTGCATTGCTGTGGACTGTGTTTGCTTTTTTCTGCATTCTCTTGCTTCTATACTGGTATGTCTCAATTAGTTTACATGTCTCAACAACAATGTGTTTAATTCTGCCCATTTGTTTACCCTTTTCCTTTACAGTCCAATATTTAAATAATGTGTGCAATTGTTTGTTTTGTTGAGAGTTTGATACTTTATGAATTCCCTTACCCCCTTACCCCTTTTGTATGTGAGTTATTGTTCACGGCATAACATCACTCCAATATTGTTGTCTATGATCCTGAACTGGGTTCTTTGAATCCCTAACTCAATCAATTCCCACTCCCTTTCCCCTTTTATGTGCTTGAGCCCTGACTTGGGTCTGATAGTGTCCTAATCACTATCCAGACTTTGGTCTGACCTTCAAAAGGTCTGCTCCTAACTTGTGCAACCAAACAAACGGCCAGGGGTGTGCCAACCTACTTTATGGCTAGTTATGACCACCACCTGTCATGGCTCCACAATTCCCTTTCACTCTGCACTTATTCCTAGCTATAAGTTCTGCCCCTCTCTTGCAAGCCATGCTTTGGGACCCCTGAGCTCCTTCTGAACTTGGATGCCTGAGAGCAGGCTATTCCACACTGCACTATTTTAATGCTAATGGTATCCTGGGTGTAAGCAATGCCTGGAATCTCTGAGATTCCTTGGAACTTTGAAACACCTTGGATAAAGAGAAGGCTTTGGAAATTTGAATCCCAGAAATGGCTCAATCGCATGTTACCAGACATTAAGGTTGAATTAGGCTCCTCGGATCTAGCTGTTAGCTTTTGATGTATCATTTAATTTCCAGTTTGATTCATTGGTTTGTAATAATTTTGTATGAAACTGGGGGATTATAGAAAAGGGTGTGGGAGGGGTCTTTATTTTTCTTGCATCCAAAGGGTAGAAATCATGACTTAGGATTTATTTTATCAGTGTGCATTTGTCCCAAAAATCAAGTTCTTCAAATTTGCATATCTTTTCTAACACGGCTTCTCTAATATTCTGCCTAAATGCATTCCTTTTCAAAACAATCCCTGAACTCGTTGTTTAAATCAGCTCCGCAATTTACTTTTTTTTAAAAAAAGTTCTGTCTCTTCTGGATTTCAACAACTACTCTTTTTGCATGTACAATTGAAACAGTCCTCCGATCCCTTTTTTTTGAAATTCATTTTTTAAATGTTGCCCTAAGTCTACAGCCCCCCTTTCTTTAAAACACTTTTGCATTAGTTACCTTCTAAAAATTAGTGCTTTCTTATAACAACCCGCGTCAAATGCCTTAATATCCGACAACTGTATCCGAGTTGCCTAATGCAGGCTTTCTGTCTAAATATATGTGTTGGACCAGTCCACTCGCTGCTTAAATTTAATATAAGACCAAACCAGTATTTGTTAAGGTATGCTAAGCTAAATGATTGTTTGATTTCTGGGGTTAATTTGAGCCTTGTATGATTGTTTGTTATCCCCTTTTACTTGCTACTTGTTTTGAATGTCGATTAGAATTTTATCCTTTAAACTCCATAAAGGCCTCCATCTCTTTCTTTCCCCTTTAGGATTAGAAGTCCTAATGCCACGGGACTGATAGGATTGGAACGGGTAGTAGCATGCGGTAAGTAAACGATACCGTTCTGCGCTTTAATACCTTAACAGGATGGGAAGAGTAGACATGGAGATGATGATTACACGATAACACTTCGTGTACAATTAAGTACCAGTGTTGTGCGAATGATCTATGTAATGTATAAGCCTAGGTCCCCCCTCCTTCTTTATTAGTTGTTATTCTCAGATTTTTCAAAAGTTGTCCAAAACTTTTCGAACTTCCATCTTTTGTTTATTTCCTTAAGTTATTTGTGTCACTTAATTGATCTCTCCCCTCATTGCGCAACCCTTCTTAAATTACAAAATTGTTATCCTCTAAATTTCAGCATCTTTAAATCCTTTTCACACTCTTATTTGTAACAATTTTCCCATATTTGCAATGCTTTCTTATTTACATTTGCATTTAAAGTCACAATTGTAGCATGACCAGGAACAACACTAGTGGATCTTGAGGGGTGCCTAACACCTTCCCCTCGAGATAATTTCAAGCCCTTACCCAAACTCTGGTTTTCATCTTTAATTCTTTTTTTTCTAAAAGTGTCCTAATATACTATAATCATTAGGTGGTGACTCTCCAAACTCTCAAAAACCCAATTCCCAAAGTGGAAAAAGAGTTGTCTTCCCGAATGTCGTGAACCCGATTTTGCTTTAGGAAAAAAGGGGTCGTCGACACATAGTCTTTTAACAGCTCCAACCACCTTCTCTGCCTCACATTTAGCTCCTTATACTTGAACAAGTATTGCAAATTCTTGTGATCCGTGAACATTTCACATGCCACGCCATATAGATAATGCCTCCAAATCTTTAGTGCATGAACAATGGCTGCTAACTCCAAATCATGGATTGAATATTTCTTCTCATGAATCTTCAACTAACGCGAAGCATAAGCAATGACCTTGCCATCCTACATCAACACTGCTCCAAGTCCAATACGAGAGGCATCACAATAAACTATATATGGCGCTGAACCTGTGGGCAAAACCAACACTGGCACCGTAGTCAAAGTTGTCTTGAGCTTCTGAAAGCTCGCCTCACACTCGTCCGACCACCTAAACTGGGCACCCTTTTGGGTCAACCTGGTCATTGGGGCTGCGATAGAAAAAAACCTCTCCACAAACCGACGATAATAGCCTGTCAAACGTAAGAAACTCCGGATCTCTTTAGCTGATGCTGGTCTAGGCCAGTTCTTGACTACCTCTATCTTCTTTGGATCCAGCTGAATACCTTCTACTGAAACAACATGATCTAAGAAAGCAACCGAACTCAACCAGAACTCACACTTCAAAAACTTAGCATACAACTGACAATCTTTCAGAGTCTAAAGAACCACTCTCAGTTGTTGCTCATGCTCCTCCCGGCTATGAGAATAAATCAAAATATCATCAATGAAGACTATCATGAACTAATCCAAGTAAGGCATGAACACTCGATTTATCAAATCCATGAAAGTTGTCAGAGCACTTGTAAATCTGAATGACATCACCAAGAACTCATAATGCCCGTACCGAATGCGAAAAACTGTCTTAGGGACATCGGATGACCTAATCCTCAACTGATGACAGCCAGATCTCAAGTCAATCTTAGAAACCACCTGGGCACCCTGAAGCTGGTCAAACAAATCATCAATCCTCAGCAATAGATACTTATTCTTGATTGTGACCTTGTTCAATTGCCGGTAATCTATATACATTCTCATCGATCTGTCCTTCTTCTTGACAAACAACACCAGCACACCCCAAGGCGAGACACTAGGCCTAATGAAGCCCTTATCAAGCAGGTCTTGCAACTGCTCCTTCAACTCTTTCAACTCAGGAGGGGCCATACGATACGGCAGAATAGAAATGGGCTGAGTGCTCGGAGCCAAATCAATGCAGAAGTCAATATCCCTATCGGGTGGCATACCCGAAAGGTTTGAAGGAAATACCTTAGGAAACTCACAAACTACAAGCACAGAATCAACAGAAGGAACCTCAGCTCTAAAATCACGAACATATGCCAAATAGGCTAAACACACCTTCTCGACCATACGCCGAGCCTTCATATATGAGATAACACTACGGGTAGAATGACCAGGAGTACCTCTCCACTCAAGACGAGGTAGACCTGGTAAGGCTAAGGTCATATTCTTGGCATGACAATCCAAGATAACGTGGTAAGGTGTTAATCAGTCCATCCCCAATATGACATCAAAATCAACCATGTCTAGCAGTAACAAATCTACTCGGGTCTCAAGACCCCCAATTACAACTATTCAAGAACGATGAACACAATCTACCACAATAGAATCACCCACCGGTGTAGACACATAAACAGGAGCACTCAAAGAATCACTAGGCATGACCATATATAGCGCAAAATAAGATGACACATAAGAGTATGTAGACCCTGGATCAAATAGCACTGAAGCATCCCTACTACAAACCAGAACCGTATCCGTGATAACTGCATCAGAAGCCTCAGCCTCAGGCTTGGCTCTAAGAGCATAAGATTAGGGCCGGGACCACCACCCTAGACTACCTCTATAGGACGACCTGCTGTTGGCTGGACTCCACCTCTAGCGGATTGAGCTCCACCTCCAACACCTCTACCTCCACCTCTAGCACCTCTACCTCCACCTCTAGCTGGCTAAGCGGGCGGTGGAACACTCGGTTCCTGAACCATGGCAGGGGAACCCTGGTGCTGAGAACTGCTCGGTGCTCAGGGCAATGACTAGCAATATAACTGTCACACCTTCTTTTTACACCCGATGGTATATGAGAGTTTTTCTAATTAAAGTGACATTATTCGAAATGTGATTATTTAATTTATTTTTCTTAGAGTTGCCACTTGGAATAGTTTATTTGGTGTCCCAAGTCACTGGTTTATTTTAAAATCCCAAGTCAATTTGACTTTATTTAAAAGTCTGCGAACGAGAAATTCTAGATAAGGAATTTTGTTAACCCGTGAGAAGGAGTTAGGCATTCCCGGGCTCTGTGGTTCTAGCACGGTCGCTTAAACTATTAATAATTGGCCTATTATCTGATTTATACATATTTTAAAATCTATGTGCATTTTTACGACTTTTTAAACCACTTTTACTATTTTTTTTAAGGAAAATTCAATGTTATTTAAAACATATCTTAAACCACGCTACATGAAATGCACCTGTGGCTCGCGACATGTTTTATTTAACAATGTTGGAAGTTAAAATCGGGTCACATAAAATGTACACCCGGATTTTAGCAATTTACAAATCACAAACCCGTAAACATGATAACTTAATGTAGCGCGCCTAAAGCAACTACGAAGAATCACTTTTAATATCTAAGTTACGATATTACTGAGGGCCACAGATGATCTAATTTATTGATGGCACACCTCAAACCTTTTTCTCTTTAAAGGAAATGTATTTAACTATAGCAACTAGAAATATTAGCTCTTAATCTAATTTATGAGGGCCATGAGTTATGGGTTTTGTTTGTGTATGGCACACTTGTTGTTTTAAGAATTATATTTAACTAAAGGGAGCCTAAAGAGGTTCAGATTTTTAAATCGAATCAGAGTTTAATCTAAATCCCCTGATTATAGGTCTGTTTTGGTTGATATACTGGGCATTTATTTATTTAAAGGAATTCTAGGCCAGCAGTAGGCCCATATTATTTAAAAATTATGTAAAAGAAAATAAGAAAAAGCTGGGCTCAACGTCAAGCCCAGCAATGAGGACAAAAACAAGAGACCAAAATTTCGAAAGGGCCAAGGGCTAGGCCCATGATCAAATTCTCATTGCTAAGAACGAAATACATTCCATTATGCAAATCTTAAAATTACACCACTAATAACCATATTATAAACTATGAAATCATTACATTGCTATTGATATGAATTCGAACTATGAAACTATTTGAACACTACATATGTTCTAACATGTTAAAATTCTGAAAAGACATATACATGCTGAGTATCGAAAAATTAATCAATTGTCATAAAATGATCCATGATAAAAGGCTCTTAGACTGGCTCAACATTTGGGCCTATGGACTAGGCCCAACTTGTCTGAGATTAGTCTATCACTTGGGCTATAAATTCAACCCATCTTTTCATCGAATAAGAAGCCTTTGGTTTTGCTAAATGGGCTCAAAGCCTAGCACCATTACTATTTTTGTAAAACATGAAAAAATACATAATTAAGCTTCTAATGCATCGATATTAATGCCTGATTTATTACAGTCTTCCCAAAATAGAATAAATAGCTTCCAAAATCAACACCTTATATTAAGACTTGATATATAACCTAACTATATTAAGAGTTAAACTATTACACATTTCATAAATTATATTATGAAGAATCCCAGCCTCTTTTGGATATGATTTGTCCGTTAGAACTTGGTCTTCCCTTGTTATAGCAGCATGATCCCATTTTCAGCTTTTGAACCTGTTGATTTGGCCAACCAGTAGCCAAATCTGCAGGCAGTAGCTTACATCCAAACAGACAAGAGAGAAAATAAAGGGGTTTTGAATAAAGAGAAAGTTGTCTACTCATATAAAGGAAAGAAGCATGACTTTAAAATTCCACAATCAGCCTTAATGACTAGAAGTTTTGGCTATAGACATAAACAAGGCTATTTTTTGCAAACTGAACTACAAGGCATTCAAGTACCATGTAGGTTATTCATGCTCAAACTTTTAAACTCACATAGTCGAAAATTAATCACATTCATATCATTGTAATCTAACTACCAGTATGAAAAAGCATTCACTTCTACAAACAATACTCTTGCATCTGACTTTATATCATTTTAACAAACCATTCAATGGCATTACATGGAGAGGGAATTGAGGTTAAATACCTAAGAAGCAGCAACGAAATAGCAAGTAACAGGAGAAGGAAAAGAATGAAGATAGCTGAATCTTGCAATTATAGAAACCAACACAGCAGCAACCCCAAATAACCAGAAATTTATACTAAATCCCACCAACTCTGAAACCAGAAATCCCCGCTAAAGAACCCAAGAAAAATCCTCTACTTCAAATCATGTTTTTAGCTTGTAAAACCAATAATAAGAAGTTTTTAATATTTTCTAGAATTTCCTGAAATCTGATCTTTTTCAGAAGAGAGAACTTTTGTGCAGTAAAATGATGCTGAATCTGTGTGTGTGAGTGAGAGACTGTTTTTATTTTATAGAATCCACAAAAAGGCATCAAAAAAAGAATATTCTGACCTAAAATTCTAAAAGTCAGAATAGCACAACATCTTTTACAGCTGTCTGTCCTTTTGCTTATCCAATACCAGCATTTTTATGCTAAGGATAGGGACAGCTGTGAAAAGTCTATAACATTCTGATATTAACCTATGTAAAGGTCCATTTTTACCTTTCTAATTACTGACTATTTCAACTTTATCCTAAGTTCTTTTAGTTCAAATATGTCCCTATAAGTCTTAATGATTTACGGACTAGGGAAACAAGAACAAAACTCTATCAACAAATCAAAAATGCAAATTAAAAAATATCAACAGAAAAATAAAATAAAAGACATGATGCAATTTGAAGTAAAATTGACCTGATTGGTAGACATAATATTTATCTAAATTAAACCTAAACAAAACTAAAGTTCAACAATTAATGTAGCTATACAGTAATCAAAATAAGATATAAATGCAACTGCAATGAAAACCTAGGATTTAACTTACTCAATTTGCAAACTTAAACAATTAAAACAACCAATTTTGTCAGTTTAAACGAATAGATCAGACAACTTGTTAATTAACTAAACAAAAGCTGAACATAAACATAAGATGAATTTATAGAAGAAACAAAATGATCATTTGAGGTACCAAACTTAAAAATGAACCCTAATCAAACTAAATTCATGTAATTGGAACCAAATTTTAGCTAATTGCAAGATTCAACATGCTTGTATGAACAAGTTGACAATACCAATTAGGGAACACTGTCACTTATCTAGATCATATATGCTAAAAGGAGGAACAAGTGGAAGAAAACAAAAGCTAGTATAGAAAGAAGAAAAGAAAGAAAGAAAACACAAAAAAATGGAAAAGAAATACCTAAGGCTGTTTTGGACCGGGCCAGTTGATGAACCATCCTGAATGAAATACTCGTGAATGTATGCGGCCATTAATTGGCTGTTCTTAACAAGAACAACCAATTAATGGACGTTTGGGTTCACAGACTCCAAATACTGACCGAGAAAAGAATAAAGAAAAACTAGAGTTTTTTCAGAATCTTAGATTTAAGATTCGACAGGGTTAAGGGTGATTTGGTGGGAACCAAAAGAATATTTGGGAAGAGGAGGAGGAGTGCCACGACCCCAAACCGGACCGAGTCGTGATGGCGCCTCTCGTGAGGACAAGGCCAGCCAACTAAATAGTTTCGTCTTCTTAAAATAGTTAAACAGTGCATAAGCAGTTTAAATATTATTTAGTGATATAATTAGCGGAAGTACAACCCGACACAACTCTAACTGGGGTGTCACAAGTCACAAGCATCTATTAGAGTATAAATACAACTACAAGGTCTAAAATATACAAAACAGGACTGATGAACGAAAAAGGAGAAAAGCGGTGCTGCGAACGCTGGCAGCCACCTTGCTAAACTCCGATATGTCTACCTCCGATCAACCAAAAACCCGCTACCGGGTGTATAAATGTCTACATCTGCACACAAAGTGCAGGGAGTACAGTGAATACTCCAACTCAGTGAGTAATAAAGGTAAATAACAACTGAGCAGTAAAAAATCATGTAAAACAAATCAACATGCTGTATAGAAGCAATGTAAAACCTTTTGAGAAAAAGAAATGAAGCTGTGAAATCTTTAGAAACATCTTAGCTCAGTTTAAACCTCTTTTGAAAATGACTTTTTCAACAATTACGCAAATGAATGCAAACAGTTAGTGCCGATAAGCATAGAAAATCCGCCCCTCGGGCACAAATACCACAGTATAACAGGTAAAATAACAAGTAAATATGAAAGATGAAACATAAAGGTTCGGCCCTCAGGTAATATCTCAGAACAGTACCAGCCCCTCGGGCTCACTCTCGGAATAATATCAGCCCCTCGGCCTCCCATCACTCAAGCCACCTCGTGGTGTATATATGTATCTCAGGCCTTCGGCCTCATATAAATCAATGTATACTCACATCAGGCCCTTGGCCACACTCATGTCCGAAAATCATCACAAGCCCTCGGGCATTAATGAAACAGTAGTTCTCAGCCTAAAACATCATTTAAAAATATAATTTAAGTCTCAAAATTGAGTAAAAGTGGCTGAGTTGTAAAATAGTGGAAACAACATGACTGAGTCCAAGTAATAAGTCAATACAATGAGGAAATAGTGATAAAAATCCCCGAAGGCTGCAAATAGTTGGCATGAAGCCCAAATATGGCAATCAGCCCAAGTCATGATGTTAATAAATAAGTTTCACTCAAATACGCGGTAAAATCATCAATCGGGACGGACCAAGTCACAATCCCCAATAGTAAACGACCCCACGCTCATCATCAAGCACGTGTTTCACCTTAATATAGCACTACGATCTGCAATCCGGGGTTTCAAACCCTCAGGGTATCATTTACAATCATTACTCACCTCGAACCAGCGAAATCTCTAGCTCGCGATGCCTTTGCCCCTCAATTGGCCTCCACGCGCATCGACTATATCCAAAATCAGAACGAATACATCTCAATATGCTAAGGGAATGAAGCCCAAGCAAAAATAATCAATAACAGGCACAAATCCCGAAATTACCAAAACCCGAGCCTCGAGCCCACTTCTCAAAACTCAAAATTTTTCACGTCATTAGATTGCTTATCTCCTCACGAGTTCACACATATCAAAAGTTCTCAAATCCGACCCCAAAATGGTCCTTCAAATCCCAAATCAAAAGTCCAATTTCTTAAGCACTAGTTCTTTAATTTTAGGCTTAGTTTTCATGATTTTCTAGGTGAAATTCACATAATAATCAAGTTTTTAGTCCAAAAATCTTACCTCCAGGCGTTTCCCCTTGAAACCCTCATCAATCTCCTTCAAAAATCTCCAAAAATGATCAACTATGGAGGAAATAAGCCTCAAAATCGCGGACAAGATGAGCTTAAAAACACTCTGCCCAGGCAAAATTCCTTCTATGCGATCGCGGGAAAACCTTCATGATTGCGAAGCACAAAACTAAGCTCCCAGAAATTTACTCTACGCGATCACACTTAACACTCTATGATCGCAATGCATATCCTTTTCACACTATGCGATCGCAGACCCAGTGCCGCGTTCGCATTGAACAAAGTTAAGCCATGACCCCAGGTCCATTAACTCTAAGCGGACGTGACCTTCCCTATGCGTTTGCAATCAACAAATTCCTTACTACTATGCGATCGCAAAACATACTATGCAAACGCATTGCACAAAATGGACTGCCCCTAAAAGCTTCTACGCGATCGCAGTAGCACCTATGTGATCGCAATGAACAAAATACCTGCAACTGAAGCCTGCAATTTCTGCTATCTTTTAATGCACAAAGTGCTCCGATTGACCACCCGAAACTCACCTGAGGACCTTGGGACCTCAAACAAACACGCCAACATATCCCATAACATTATTTAAACCTGTTCCAATCATCAAAATACTCCAAACAACATCAAATTACTCAAAACTCATCGAATTCAAGCCTAAGTTTCCAAAACTTCCGAAATACACTTTTGATCGAAAACCTGACCAAACCACATCCAAATGACCTTAAATTTTGCACACACATCCCAAGTGACATAATAAAGCTACCGTAACTCTCGAAATTCCATTCCAACCCTCGGATCAAAATCTCACCTATCAACCGGAAATCGCCAAAATATCAACTTCGCCAATTCAAGCCTAATTCTACTCTGGACCTCCAAAACAATTCCGATCATGCGCCTAAGTCATAAATAACCTCCCGAATCTAACCAAACCATCGAAACTCACATCCGAGCCCTCTAACATATAAGTCAACACCCGGTTGACTTTTTCAACTTAAACCTTCTTAAAAGAGACTAAGTGTCTCATTTCTTACCAAGCCCTCTCTGAATGCAAACTAATCAAATTGATCACATGAAATACGGATAACGAAGCATAAAGTAGAAGAAATATGAGAAACAGAGAGATAACTCTTGAGACGACTGACCGGGTCATCACAAGGAGGAGGTTACATGGTGTAATTTTAGATTGTTTTGGAAAAGTTAGGGTTTTTTTCCATGAAACTCGGATTTGAAATTCAAGGTTTTTGGTGATGATTTGAAAGAACGAGATAGAGATTTGGAATGAGGAGATGATGGGGGGTTTTGGGGTGTTAAATTGGTGGTGTTTGGGGCACCGGAACTACCGTGAGGCGATTTTCGGCGGGTGGTTGATGACGGAGACGACGATGAATTTAGGGGCGGCTAGGTTTTGGGGTTAGAGGATGGGATGGTGAAAATGGGGAGTGTTTCTGGGGATAGGGGGTGGGTTCAGACAGTAATATAGTTAATAGGGATTGAGTTCGGAGCCGTTGGATCATAAAGATCCAACGGTTGTGATTGAGAACGAACGAAACGTGGTCGTTTTGGATGTAAAAGAGGTGGAACAAGTAAGGGATTTTGGGCCTCGGTTTGGGAATGTGTTTGGATAATTATTTGGGCCGGTTTTGGCTAGCCCCCAAATTTAGAAATTAAAACCCCTTTTTCTAATTTTTATTCCTATCTTCCTTTTCTTTTTGTTCTTCTTTTCTTATTTTTTTTCTTTAATTTAAAATCCTATATTAAATCCTAATTAATTTAAATTGTAAAACTAACCAATTACCAAATTATAGAAATTATAAAAAAATATTTGATCCTAAATTAAAAAAAAATCAACGATCTAAAAATAAAATGTAAAATGAGCTATTTTTTTGATTTTTATTTTTAATAAAATAAATAATTAACTAATTAATCATAAAAATGTAAAAATAAAACCTAAATGCAATGCATGGTATTTTTGGCATTTTCACGATTTTAATAGAAATTAAACGTGCACAAAAATGCAAACAATTAATAAAAATCCTACAAAATTCATATAAAATGGCAAATAATTGGAAAAATCTATTTTTCTTGGATTTTATAGGATTAATTCATATAGGGCAAAAATCACATGCTCACAGTGCCTCGTGCCGCCACAAGTAAAACAAGCCCTCAATTGTTGGGGCCAGCGACCCTGAAAACTCTGAAGCGGAGGTGCACTGCTAGGAGCTGGTAATGCACTATAGGACTGCTGATCAGAATACTGGATGTGAGAACCACGACCACCTGGAGCACCATGAGAAACCTGAAGTGCTGACTGAAAAGGCGTAGGAGGATGGCCTCTACCATACAAATCCCTGCCTCCAGACGAGGTGCCACTGAATCTGCCCAAATGACGAGGCCTCTTGTCAGATCCCTAAGCACCTCACTGTAATAAAACCATCTCAACTCTCCTGGCCATATTGGCCGCCTCCTGAAGGGAAATTTCACTTCCCGTCTCCTTAGCCATCTGAAGTCGAATGGGCTGAATGAGCCCCTCAATGAACCTCCTCCTCCTCTCTCTCTCAGTGGGAAGTATAAGTAGAGAATGACGAGACAAATCAATAAACCTGGTCTCGTACTGAGTAACAGTCATGGAACCCTAATGGAGACGCCCAAACTGCCTCCAATAGATCTATCTCTGAGTGACGGGAACTTCTCCAAGAATAGCTGTGAAAACTGATCCTAAGTCAGAGATGGTGACCCAACTGGATTAGCCAAGCAAAAATCTCTCCACCAAGTATTGGCAGATCCAGATAAGCGAAAAGTAGCAAAGTTGACCCCATTGGTCTCCACTATCCCCATGTTCCTGAGAACCTCGTGACAACTGTCTAAATAATCTTGGGGATCCTCAAAAGATGCACCACTGAAAGTGGTAGTGAAAAGCTTGGTAAACATGTCCAATCTCCACAAGGCATCAGCAGACATAGCTGCTCCATCGCCGGTCTAGGTGACCACACCCGACTGAACTGCTCTAGCTGGCTGAGTTGCTGGAGTCTGAAACTGGGGAGCCATCTGCTCCGGAGTGCGAGTAGCATGAGTCTGAGCTCCTCCTCCAACCTGAGAGATGGCTGGTGCTAAAGGAAGCAAGCCTTCCTGGGTGACACTCTCCATAAGGCCCACTTGACGGACCATAGCATCCTGGAGTACTGGGGTAGCAATGAACCCCTCTGAGACCTGAGCTAGTCCTTCTGGAACTTCCTGGGCCGAAACCTCCTCGTCAAACTTGACCTGAGGCTCTGCCACTGGTGCTGGTGCTCTGCCCCTACCTCGGCCTCTAGCACGACCTCGGCCTTGCCCTCTGCCCCTCGTGAGGGCTACTACTAGGGGCTCGGGCTGCTGATCAGCGGATGAGGAAGCGCATGTTCTCGATATCTGCAAAAGAACAGAGTAGAAATTTAATTAGCATTGGGAAGCCAAACCGCACGATAGGAGAGAGTAGATGTGAAGTTTTTCCTAACTCTATAGCCTCTAAGGGATAGATACAGACATCTCCGTACCATTCCCTCAGACTCTACTAAGCTTGTCTGTGAGTTGTGAGATATATGTAATCTAGGGCTCTGATACCAACTTGTCACGACCCGAATTTCCCACACTCGGGAGTCGTGATGGAGCCTACCAATGAAAGCTAGTCAAGCTAACTAAGTGAATTATTTACCCTGTTTTTATTTTAAATTTATTAACAATTAAGAACCAACAGTTAGTAACCAATATAATTTAATAAGCGAAAGACTGAATTTCAAAGTTTTAATAATACTACTAATACCAATCCATAACAAATTTACCCAAGACTGGTGTCACAACTTCACAGAAGACCTAGGAGTACTACACATAAAGGTCTGAAGAAAAGTAATACAACACTATCTCTGGAAGTACATGAAAGAAACAGGATAAAAAGATAGAAGGAGATACCAAGTCCTGCGGACGTCTGTAGGACTACCTCGGGTAAGCAACAATCTCACGACGGTCCAAAAGCTATAGTACAGGGTTCTACACAAAAGAGTAAAGAGTGTAGTATCAGCACAACCGACTCCATGTACTAGTAAGTGCATAGCCTAACTTCGACGAAGTAGTGACGAGGCTATGACCAGACTACCACCTAAATTGGTGTAGTTAAATCATATACATCGGAAAATAAATGCAGATAATTACAGCTAAAGTTGGGCGGGGGAAACATGCTTCGGGGAGTAAAAGATAACAACAGAATACCAATAGAGAAATGTAAGGAATGCCATAAATCAATCACCAACAAAAGATAATGAAATAAGGAGCAAGTGTACAAGTAATACCGTTGCAGGCGTGCAACCCAATCCCAAATCATATAGTACTGTTTCAGGCGTACAACCCGCTCCCATTTCATATATTACCCTTGTAGGTGTGCAACCCGCTCCCATTTCATATGTTACCGTTGCAGGCGTGCACCCCGCTCCCATTTTATATATTACCGTTGCAGCATGCAACCCGCTCCCATTTCATATTGCAACACCAATCGTAAAAGAATCTCAGCAGGGAAATAATAATGTGACAACAACATCCTGGTAAGGGAACAATAATATAACAACAACATCCCGTCAAGGGAATAATAATATAACAACAATATCCTGGCATGGGAACAAAAAATATAACAACAACATCTCGGCAAGGGAACAACAATATAACAACAACATCCCGGCAAGGGAACAATAATATAACATTAACACCCCGGTAAGGGAACAACAATGATAATCTTTATATGAAACACGAATAAACTCCAATAGAGTCATAACAATTACAATACAAGACTCACGGGCATGCTTGACACCGACTTATAGATACTCGTCACTATGCCTATACGTCGTACTTCACAGTTAACACATAGAAATTAAGACACAACTTCTAATCCCTCAAGCTAAGGTTAGACCAAACACTTACCTTGATGCCACGAACACAATTCAAGCCCCAACTATTGCTTCACCTCTTGATTCCACCACCAATTCGCTCTTATCTAGCCACAAGTTGCTTAATTATATCAATAAATGCTAAATGAATCAATTCTAATGCATGGAAATAAGTTTTCTAAAGTTTTTCCCAAAAAAGTCAAAAAATTGACCCCGGGCCCACATGGTCAAAACCCGAGATTCAAACCAAAACCCGATTACTCATTCCCCACGAACCCAAATATATAATTTGTTTTGAAATCGGACTACAAATCGTCCAAATTGCCAAAATTTGAAAAACCTAGGTTCTACCTAAAACACCCAATTTCCCCCATGAAAACCCTTGATTTTGAGTTGAAATCATGTGAAAAGTTGTTAAATATTGAAGAAAACGAGTTAGAAATGACTTACAATTGATTTGGAGAAGAAGTTTTCTCTCGAAAATGCCCAAGAGAGTTTATGTTTTGAGATGATATGAATAATGGCTGAAAATGCGTCTAAGTCCTAATTAACTGGTCTCTGATATCGCAATTGCGATGAGGGTTCACAATTGCAAACCCCTTCAGGACCTTCTATCTTCGCAATTGCGAAGAATATGTTGCATTTGCGACCCTGGAAAAAATCACTAAGTTTCGCATTTGCGAGGAAACAATCGCATTTGCGACTCTGGCCCCTTTCGAATTTGCGACAAAAGTTGTCTCATTTGCAATCAAGGCCAGCCCAGGACATCTTCGCATTTGCGAGCTCGTATTTGCGAAGCCCCTAGGACTACAGCATACCAGCAATTCCTAAGTCCAAATTCCACTCCGTGGCCTATCCAAAACTCACCCGAGCCCTCGGGGCTCCAAACCAAACATGCACACTAACTCAAAAATATCATGCGAACTTGCTCGTGCAATCAAATCACCAAAATAACATCAACAACTGTGAATTTAGCATCAAAATCATGAAATCACTTAAGAACATCAAATTTTCTAATTTTCTCAAATAAGGTCCGATTTGCGTCATTTCAAGTCCGTTTCTTACCAAATTTTATAGGCTCAACTTAAGTCACATATAAGACCTGTACCGGGCTTCAGAATCAAAATACGGGCCCTATACCATCAAGATTTCAAACACATTTCATTTCTAAAAACTCATATATATTCTAGAAAATAATTTTTTTTAAAAATTTATTTCTCGGGCTTGGGACGTCGGAATTCGATTCCGGACATACACCTAAGTCCCATATTTTCTTACGGACCCTTCGAGACCGTCAAATCATGGGTCTGGGACCATTTACCCAAAATGTTGACCAAAGTCAACCTAAATTCATTCTAAAAGTAAAAATTATTATTTTCACAGATTTTCACGGGCCATTCAGATACGCACCCGAAGTTCGCACGCAAATCCAGATAAGACAAAAAGGAGGTTTAAAGAACTTGGAACATAAAATTTATTTCTAAAACAAGTGATGACCTTTTGGGTCATCACAATAAGGCTGCATATGTCCTTCAAAGAGGATCTTAGCAATTCCTTAAACTCTCGGAATATGCACAAAGAGATCAAATATGATATCTCCAAAATTTCATGAAACTCTTGGAATATTCATTAAGAGATCAAATACATGTCAAATATGTCTTGATTAAAGTCATACGTTCGAGAAATATACCGCTAAGGCCCTCGAATCACATAGCACAAATCGGAGGGAAGAATCAAGGAATAAATAGAGTTATAACCTGAAATATTTATCAATAAAATACTTTTTTCTTTACAAAAGTTCGTGATTGCAGTTTATTTTTTTGTGCAAATTTATTGCATAACAAATTGGCACGCCAAGCGGGACCAGCTCTGCCCTTTATCTCTTCCTCCTGCAAATTAAAAACTTCAAGTTTCAAGATCTTCTGTTGTGGTGGTCGGGTACTTCAAGTGCTGTCTTAAAGTTTTAGCAAGCCTACACCTCGACAAACCTTGAAGTAGGGTCATTTATAGACACTGAAATTTTAACAGACCAAGATAAGTCCTAAATTCAAGACAAATCTTGAAATATTAGGAGTCTATTAGGGTTACTTGGTGGATACTCCACCCAAACCCTAATGCAAACCTATAAATAAGGCTGCATATGTCCTTCAAAGAGGATCTTAGAAATTTCATATACTCTCGGAATATGCACAAAGAGGTCAAATATGAGATCTCTAAAATTGCATGAAACTCTTGGAATATTTATTAAGAGATCAAAAACATGTCAAATATGTCTTGATTAAAGTCCTACGTTCGTGAAATACGCTGCTACGGCCCTCGAATCACGTATAACAAATCAGAGGGAATAATCAAGGAATAAATAGAGTTGTAACCTGCAATGTTTAACAATAAATCCTTTTCTCTTTATAGTTGTTGTGATTGCAGTTTATTTTTCTGCACATATTTATTGCATAACAATTTGGCACGCCCAGTGGGACCACTTCTTCCCTTCATCTCTTCCTCCTGCAAATCAAAAACTTCAAGTTTCAATATCTTCTGTTGTGGCGGTCGGGTACTTCAAGTGTCGTCTTCAAGTTTCAGCAAGCCTACACCTCGACAAACGTTGAAGTAAGGGCCATTTTTAGACACCGAAATTTTAACAGACAAAGAGAAATCCTAAATTCAAGACAACTCTTGAAATATTAAGAGTTTATTAGGGTTACTTGGTGGCTACTCCACCCAAACCGTAATTCATGCCTATAAATAAGGTTGCATATGTTCTTCAAAGAGGATCTTAGCAATTCCATAAACTCTCGGAATATGCACAAAGAGATCAAATATAAGATCTCGAAAATTCCATAAAACTCTTAGAATATTCATTAAGAGATCAAAGACATGTCAAATATGTCTTGATTAATGTCCTGCGTTCGAGAAATACGCCGCTAAGGCTCTCGAATCACGTAGAACAAATTGAAGGGAAGAATCAAGGAATAAATAGAGTTGTAACCTGCAATGTTTATCAATAATTCCTTATATATTTATAGTTGTTTGTGATTGCAGTTTATTTTTCTGCGCAAATTTATTGCATAACAAATTGGCACACTTAGTGGGACCAGCTCTGTCCTTCATCTCTTCCTCTTGCAAATCAAAAACTTCAAGTTTCAAGATTTTTTGTTATGATGGTCGGGTACTTTAATGTCATCTTCAAGTTTCAGCAAGCCTACACCTCGACAAACCTTGAAGTAGCGGACATTTTTAGACACTGAAATTTTAACAGAACAAGATAAATCCTAAATTCAAGACAACTCTTGAAATATTAGGAGTCTATTAGGGTTACTTGATTTCTACTCCACCCAAACCCTAATTCATGCCAATAAATAAGGCTGTATATATCCTTCAAAGAGGATCTTAGCAATTTCATAAACTCTCGGAATATGCATAAAGAGATCAAATATGAGATCACTAAAATTCCATGAAACTCTTGGAATATTCATTAAGAGATCAAAGACATGTCAAATTTGTCTTGATTAATGTCCAACGTTCGAGAAATACGCCGCTAAGACCCTCGAAAAAATTGTAGGAAAGAATCAAGGAATAAACGTAGTTGTAACCTGCAATATTTATCAATAAAATCCTTTTTTCTTTATAGTTGTTTGTGATTGCATTTTATTTTTCTGCGCAAATTTATTGCATAACAAATTGGCACGCCTAGTGGGACCAGTTTTTCCTTTCATTTCTTCCTCCTGCAAATCAAGAACATCAAGTTTTAAGATTTTCTGTTGTGATGGTCGGGTACTTCAAGTGTCATCTTCAAGTTTCAGCAAGCCTACACCTCGACAAACATTGAATTATGGGGCATTTTTAGACACCGAAATTTTAGCAGACCAAGATAAATCCTAAATTTAAGACAACTCTTGAAATATTAAGAGTCTATTTGGGTTACTTGGTGGCTACTCCACCTAAATCCTAATTCATGCCTATAAATAAGGCTGCATATGTCCTTCAAAGAGGATCTTAGCAATTTCATAAACTCTTAGAATATGCACAAAGAGATCAATTTTGAGATCTCCGATATTCCATGAAACTCTTGGAATATTCATTAAGAGATCAAAGATATGTCAGATATGTCTTGATTAAAGTCCTACGTTCAAAAAATACGCCTCTAAGGCCCTCGAATCACATAGAACAAATCGAAGGTAAGAATCAAGGAATAAACGGAGTTGTAACCTGCAATGTTTATCAATAAATCCATTTTTCTTTATAGTTGTTTGTGATTGTAGTTTATTTATCTGCGCAAAATTTATTGCATAACAAATTGGCACGCCCAGTGGGACCAGCTTTGCCCTTCATCTCTTCCTCCTGCAAATTTGCAACGTTTGATCCACGAGCTCTTTCTTGTTATAACTTCTAGTGTCTTTTCTGGGTTATGAAGACCCCTATTCATAGTTGTGGGAAGGAAGAGTTATGATAAGAAAAAAGTCTTTCCGACCAATGAGATTGAAGTGGTACAAGGCCGCATTTAATTGGATAGAACATGTCGCTTGCACACGTGGCGCGGTTCCATTGGCTTGGCATCCCTAGTCATTTTAACACGTGGCATGATCTCATTGGCTCTTCCGTCTGACTTGGTGTGCCACGTCATTTCACGTGTGGCAATAAACTAGGCCTCTAGGAAGATGATATCTTGGGCTTAATAAAATGGATTCATCATTTGTTGCCCAATTAAGTGGGCTAGCCCAATGGATTCAGACATAATTATTTAATCCATATATATTAGACTTATATAATTAATCCAATTATATTAGCCCAATAAATTTATTTGAACTAATATATCTTGAATTTAAAATATAGTCCATATTATTTTACGGATTTAATTTCAATAAAATTTATATGACTACAAATACCCCCAACTTGAAGACTTGTGGATGTATCAAACTATAGGCTTTGTAAGACGAGGCTTGAAGTGTCATACTTAAACGATTGAGCAACTCGCACGTCGCTTGTCACACATATGAAAAGCTATCAACTTAAACCTTTCCAAGATGAAATGTTTGTCTTTTAATGTATAATTCATACCAAGACTTCAATTAAAAATTAATTAATCCCTATTGAAATGGATTTCTGTTTTTGACTCCAATTATAATATTGTTGCCGCTGATGTGTCAATTTTCTCGAAGTGATGATACGCTTATTTGATTCCTTCTTGAAGTCTACTAGTCAATTGATCCCTGTTGGACACAAATTCTTCTGTCGTCTTAGCACTGCTCCCACATCGAAGAAAGAATTTTCAATGCTACATTTCAAAATCTATATAAATCCCATGCGTCATTTTGTTCAGTATCAATTCGCATATTGCAATATATTTGAGTCAAGATTTGTAGACTCGGAAGCATTGACGTACAGGTAATTTTTTTCCTGCGTTCTTTTATTACTGGTATTTTTTGCAGGTCGAACAAGAAATATATATGTTCTTGTTTAACGAGATGGTCCACACATGAAGAAGGGTGTTTTAGGGTGTGAAGGGATGAGTACTCATCCTGGCCCGAATATTGGAGAGATTACTTTCAAGATGACCCGACTATCAGAGAGATTACTCTTAATATGGCTCAACTATTAGAGAGATTATCGGAGATATTACTTTCAATATGGCTCGACTATCGGAGAGGTTACTATCAAAATGACCTGACTATCTGAGAGATTACTCTCAATGTGACCCGACTATCAGAGAGATTACTCTCAATATGCTCCGACTATCGAAAAGATTACTCTAAAAAAGACCTGACTATCACAGAGATTACTCTTAGTATGGCCCGACTATCGGAGAGATTACTCTCAAAATGACCCGACTATCAGAGAGATTAATCTCAATGTGCCCCGACTATCAGAGAGATTACTCTCAGTGTGCCCCGACTATCAGAGGTATTAATCTCAAGAGACTTACATGTCCACCTTAAGATTGGAAAGTTATAGTTTCCTTTAAGGACAAACCCACGAAGAGTCCAACTTAAGGTGAAAAGGGACTTATACATCCACCTTAAGATTGGAAAGTTTCCTTTTTAAGGACAAACCCACGAAGAGGCCATCTTAAGGTGCAAAGGGACTCATATGTCCACCTTAAGATTGGAAAATTATAAAGCTTCAACTCGAATACTTCGTGGACTTGATGACGTCTTGAACACGTGGATAACTTTGAAGATTTGGTGGACTTTGCAGACTTCAACTTGAAGACCGACAAACTTGAAGATTTGATGGACTTGAGAATTCGGCAGACTTTGACGCTTCAACCTGAAGGCTTTGAGGACTCAAATACTTCCACTTGAGGGTGGTGAGTTTTAGGAGCTCAACTTCAATGCTTCAACTTGGAGACTTCAACTTGAAGACTTGGAAGCTTAAATATTTCGACTTGAAGATCGAAGAACTTGAAGACCATATGACTTAAAGATTTGGCGAACATGAAGACATAGTGAACCCCCGAATTTCAGTGAAAATACTTGGCATTCTCCTAAAATCTTCCCATATAAGATACCAATTTACTATGGAGGGTTGCCCCCTTTAAATCAAATGGGATCTAAAGTTTAACAGAAGAATGGTATCTCAGCTCGATTTTCAAGTGCTGATTGAATGAATTACACTCTATCATACTTCATTCGGGCAATGATTAGGGGATTATGTATCTTTTGAACTTGTGCGATTGAACTCAAAATAAAACTCTAAGCTTTCAGCGTAGCTCGGTGAAGAGGATAAAGTCATACCGTAGTCTAGAATGGGTGATTTTTATTTATTTATTTATTTATTTTTTATGTCCTTACTTTTGCCTAGGCCACCTTTTTCGAGGTTTTCAACCTAGCAGACACTTTTTTTATAGGCCATACACAGTTTAGACTCATGTGGTCTAGGAGTGTAGGAACATGAAGTTTAGGCTCATGCATCAAGGAGCGTTTCAACTTCATGGATAATACTTCTTCAAAAACTTGCCATTGATAGGGACGATTCTCATGCCATCTGCATCAACCAGTTTGTAAGCCTAACTTGAGTAAGCTTCTTGTACGACATATGGCCTTGATGTGAACATCCCTACAAGTTTATGTGAAGTAATTATGGGTCTTCTTATGGCAAGAACTTGAACTCCTACTTGAAAGGATCTCAATCAAACTCTTTTATTAAAGGCGACTCTGTTGAGCTTCTAGCATCTTCTTATCAAGAGCCTCTAACTCTGCTAATCGAAGTTGAGCAGTTTCTTCATCAGTGATCCCTTCTTGAATAGCCAGTCATAATGAAGGTATTTGACGCTCGAGTGGCAAGACGACTTCGACTCCATAAATGAGTAAATAAGGGGTTGCTTGTGTTGGAATGCGGCAAGTTGTCCTATATTCCCACAGAGCTTCTTCCATACGATCCTTCCAGTCTCCTTTGGATTTAGAGATGACTTTATTTAACAATTTGCATAGAGTTTTGTTGAATGCCTCGGCTAGACCATTAGCGACAACATTGTACATAGAAGTGTTGCGTTGCTTGAAGCCAAAGAGATCACAAATCTTGTTCATTAACGTATTATCGAATGGCTTTCCATTATTTCATTATTATATAACAAGGAATTCCAAAGCGATAGATTATGTTTACTCGGATGAAACTTGCAACATTTTCCTTATTTACCTCCTTAAGAGCAACAACTTCAGCCCATTTTGAGAAGTAGTCAGTTGTAGCCAAGATGTATAGTGCCCACTAGAGGACTTTGGCAGTGGTCCAACAACATCCAATCCCCAAGCATCAAACAGCCAGGATGCAACAGTCGGGTGCGACACTTCAGGAGGTTGATGAATAAAATTTGCATGGAATTGACAAGCTTTGCATCTTCGAGCGTAGTACAAGCAATATTTACCATCGTCAATATCCCATCCTTTTTATATGGAAGTGGAGCTTTGGTTCAGATTGGTGTGACCCATATACCCCAGAATGTTCCTCTTGCAAAGCTTGGATTGCTTCTTCTTCCCCTAAGCATCGTAAGAGTACTCCCTCGAATGACTTTCTATATAGAGTATCTTTGTAGTAAAGAAAATGAGGTGCACGATGACAGATTTCAGTTCTTCTCCTCGGATTTTATGGAAGTATCCTATAATATAAGTAGTCGATAATGGGTTGTCATCATTCTTCTTTCTCAACTTTAGAAATAACGACAAGATGCTTGAGTTTATTTTCTTCACCTTCAGCCTTATTCGGCGGTGATACTACCCATTTTTGGCGGACAGTAACTTGCACTTGATCAGGCAGGGTTAATGATGAAGCTAGGGCAGCTAAAGCACCAGTGTTCTAATTTTCTTTCCTTGGCACATACTGAATAGTCACATCACCGAGTCACCCCATTAATTTTTTAGCGTAATCATGATATCGGCGCAGTTCAGGCTTTTTGACCTCGTAACTACCTAAAAGCTGATTAACCACTAACTGAGAGTCACTAAAGACTTGAAATTGCAACTGCTTCATTTCGACAACCATTTCAAGCCCAAGTGTTAGTGCTTGATACTCAACAACATTGTTAGAGCAGAGTTGCGTCAACGTAAAAGAGTAGGGCAGAACTTCAACTTGAGAAGTGACAAACACTACACCAGCACCAGCTCCTCGCGATGTGCATCACTATCAAAGTACATCTTCTATGGAGGTTGAACTTCAATGACTGCGTCCTCATCAGGTAGTTCGTCAGTTAGCTCCCAATCGTCAGGTATATGGTGATCTGCCAAGAAGTATGCTAACGCTTGTCCTTTTATAGCCTTTTGAGGGATGTACACAATTTCAACTAGTTGAAACTAGTGGTACCACCTTGCTAATCAATCACTAAGGACATATTTTGACATCACGAGCTTGATAAGATTTGATCTAGAAATAAGACGAACAACATGATATTGAAAGTAGTGCTTCAAATTTTGGATTGAGAAGACTAGTGCCAAACATAACTTTTCGATTGGTGAATAATTCACCTCGTTTAGTGTCATCATCTTTCTCAAGTAGTAAAGAGAGTTTTCTTTCCCCTCACTATTTTCTTTGGCCAACAGTGCTCCAACTGACCTTTCTTGCGCCGTAATGTATAGCATTAATGGCTTTCCAGGTATATGGCCTGCTAAAACTGGAGGCTTCATCAAGTAGGATTTAATGCTCTCAAAGTCATTGTTACACGCTTGGTCCTATTTGAAAGGGACACCTTTCTTCATAAGGTGACTAAATGGTTGGCACCTCCTAGTTAGGTTTGAGATGAATCTTCTAAGGTACGCTAACTTTCCTTGCAGACTTTTCAATTCGTGAATATCTCGAGGCTCAGGCATTTTCAAGATTGCATGTACTTTGGCTCGATCAATTTCAATCCCTCGATGTCGGAAAATGAAACCAAAGAACTTCCTGAACGTAAATCCAAAATCGCATTTCAACGGATTCATCCTAGGTTGGTACCTTCGGAGCAACTCAAACACCATTATCAAGTCTTTCAAGTGGTCGCCCCACTTTCTTGTTTTTACCATCAAGTCGTCCATATAACATTCGACAGTCTTGTGGAGAAGGTCATCGAATATATTTTGCATAACTCTTTGGTAACACTCTTTGTTGATGTTGTTTTGTTCTTTGGTAAGTAGAAGAAGCATTCTTCAAGCCAAAAGGCATTACCTTGTAGCAATAAATACCATTGGGGGTACAAATGCATTAAGCTCTTCATCTTTCGGCGCTATGCGAATTTGGTTATAGCCTAATGAACCGTCCATAGATGACATTGCCTCGTACCCAATAGTAGAATCGATCATCAAGCCTGGAATACTAAGCGGGAATTCATCTTTTGGACACGCATTGTTGAGATTGCTGAAGTCAACGCACACTCAAATCTGGCCATTTTTCTTCCTTATAGGAATAGTACTTGAAACCCATGTTGGGTATTTAACTTCACGAATAAAGCCAACTTCGATGAGTTTGTTAACTTCGGTTTCAATCAAGGGAACCAATTTCGGCCTAAAGCACCTTTGAGCTTGTTTAATAGGGCGAGCACCATTCTTGACTGCAAGGTGATAGACTGCTACTTTTACGTCCAAGCCAGGTATCTCTTTGTAACTCTAAGAAAAGACATCCATGAATTCCTTGAGTAACTCAATATAAGTGCTTTCTTTGTCAACTTCTGGTAAAGCACTTAGGTAGGTGGGTCTTGCTTCTTCATCGATTCCAATGTTAACTTCTTTTAAGGCATCAACTGTCGTCTTTACTCCTTCTTCAAGTTCAGGTGGAGTATCTTTCGCATCTTCATCTTCTTAAGGGTCCCCATCACTGAAGGATATGTGATAACACGGTGAAACATCCTCCAATTCTACATTATTCTCCATTGAAAATGGAACACCATTCCCGCCTTGTACAGTAACATGATACGAAGAACCCTCACTTTCTTCATCTTCATCACGTTCCTTAGTGTGGACCACACTATATGGATTTATCTTGAGTACTTCTTTACATAAGCCACAAGTTTTGTTTGCCGCCTCATTCTAGAAGGAACCAAACTTTGGAAATCCTTAGAGATCTTCTGGATTCGGGTGAAGCGGGTGTTCTTATGCTTTGATAATTTCTTTGAAACTTTTTATCCTTCTTTAATGGAGCCAATCTCTCAAACACGGAAGTCTTCACAATTGATATTCCATGTCGATCAAAGATAGAAGGCTTGTTAGAAGCGGCAGATTTGTCTTTTACACTGATTTAATTGCCGCTCGCCCTTTTTATGGAGATGCACTCTGGAGACGGTTGCTTGTATCCCAAATCTTCATGTGGTTGTCTCATTGCAGCTTTCGATGGGAGCTTCCCTAACTTTGATGGCTCATTAGGATTGTATCCATCTTTTGCAAATAGCCTGTAAGCGTTAGGATCAAAACCTTAATCTATTTGCTTTGTAGGGAGTGCCACAGTCTGTAAACAATTTTGGGGCACAAACCCTGCAAATGGCTTTGAGGACAACTTTACTGCCTCAATTTGTTTTATCGGAAGAGTTACCTCATTTTAGGATGTTTGTTTGGAGATTAGATGATTCACCTTCATCTTTCTTCTTTTTTGGGACATATTGGAGCGCATGAGTTACTTTCTTGCTGTAAGACGCAATATCCCCTCTATAAGATTTATTCAAGTTAGGTTGTACCTCCTCAGTTACAGCTATGGTTCTACCAACAGTCACCTCACCTCTTTTAGTTGTGGGTTCGTCATTCTTGCTTTTCAAGACATCATGAGCTTTAAGCTCCTTCACAATGCAGTTCTTCAATTAGGACTTTGCATCAGCGAAGTGTGACTCAGCCTCAGTGAATGACTCATCATCAGCAACTATCTTTTTCTCTACTTCACATTCGTATTATTTCAAACATTGATGGTAGGTAGATGGAACCACTTTATTCTCATGTATCTAAGGCCTTCCAAGAAAGATGTTGTATGAAGTCTTTGCATTGATCATATGCAGCCAGGCACTTGATTGCATATCCTCAATTGTGATTTCCAACCTGATCGCATATATGGCCCTTTTTGCCCCTTGGTTGAATCCTTGGATCATCATACGACTTTCCGAGAGTTCGTTCATGCGAATACCAAATTCTTTCACAGTGCAAATTGGCAAGATATTCACTGAGGATCCTCCATCAACCAAAATTTGATTTACCTTTCATCACGCATATAACTAACCAGGTATAATAGGCGGTTATGAAGAGTGTCACCTAGTAGAAGGTCGTCATTTGTGAACGTAACTTTTTCCTCGCACGTATTAACTTCTTGAGAAATAGACTCGATGAGCTTTTCTGAAGATGGTGCCAACGGTAGGTCATCACTCTTTTCTTCCCCTTTATCAGCATTACAACAAAATGCCTCAATATTATCACGGGAAATCTTCATGTGAAACCAAAATGGCAAGTAATCCTCCAAGGTCACTGGATGTAGCGGCTTTTGAGGGTGGTGCTGCTCCACTTTTGCTTTCCCCAAACGTTTAACTGGATTCTGTTTTATTGGTCTTTTTACCATCATTTTACTTGTTGGTTGTTCTATCGATTCTTTTCGTAGGCTCCTTTTATGGCGCCTAAGACGAGTCACCAACGTCCAACCTTCATCATCATTAGGTTGATCGACTTCAACTTTGTTATTCTCCAGTAATCCTTCATCTTTACTTATTTAAAACCACATAATTCATCTGGACTAAATGAGCCAAAGGTGATAGAGACTTAGGTTGCTCTTGCTTTCTCATCTTCAAGCACGATCTTCTTTTCATGAGCCAAGTCCACAACTTTATCCTTGAATACAAAGCACTTCTCTAGAGGGTGGCTCACAAGTCAATGGTATTTGTAGTAATTTAGGTCATTCGTTTTACCAGCTTCATTCGGCCGTTTCGTCTTCGAAAGCTCAATGAGATTTAACTCGACGAGTTCTTCAAAAATAGTTGGTACACCAAAATGTAGAAATGGGTACTCCTTCTTTTGTATTTCTTTTAGAGTCAACTTCCCACTTGGTTTATCTTGAAAATATGTGGATTTCATACTATGCTTCTTGCTCACCGTTGGCCCAAGTAAAGGTTAGTTTTGAAGATTGACAAAGGAAATTAGGATGAACCAGGTCCATCACTCAGGTGCACAAAAGTGGGCAGATTCGAGCATGTGGGTTGCACATGAAAGAGATAAGCTTAAGTTAGTGTATTTAATATCTCCTGATCGAAAAGGTTGCATAATTGATAAGGAGAAGGGTCCTTAATCAAAGAGAACACTATCCAAGATAGGGAAGGAGTTAGAAGTTGAAATCAACTAGAACTCTTCCACCAAGGAAGAGTTGCATCAGAACTCTAGTTATTTCTTCATCTACTAACTCTATAAATTACAGGATGTTCTCACATTAAAAGTGTTGCACAAAAATGCAGAAGTTAAACGTGAATTGAGAGCAAAATAGCAAGGCTTTTTGCAAGCAGTTCGTGTGTGATTCAAGTGTGCAAACCTGAAGCTACATGAACCAGATTGAAGAACCAGCTCCATAAAGAGTTTTATGTGTCTTTCTTTATTTCTAGTTCAATTGTAGTAGGTGTTTTCATATTGTACCTTTCAGCTTTTATAGAAGCAATTGTATTAGGTACGTAGAGTGTTCAAGTTAGAGTTAACTTGAAGTTGTTGCAACAATTAGAGGTTGGTTGCCACAACGAGATTAGAGGTGATTCTTAGGTTTACAAAGAGTTTTGTAAATGTTGTTTTGGCTCAGTGATTTAGTGAAGTGTTGGGGAAAATCCTACTAAGTAGTAGGTCGTGATTTTTTCACCTTTTGAGCCAGGTGTTTTCCACGTAAAATCTCTGTATTCTTTATTTTCTTTATTTATTATTCCGCAACAGTACCAGTTGGAATACATAGAAGAATAGGTCCTTCATAAGCAGTTTAAGCAAAAAATTGGGTACCACACAAATCACCCCCCCTCTTGTGTGGTATTGACGTATAAAACATCAATTGGTATCAAAGCGGGTTATCCTTGAAGAGGGTAACACCTTAGGAACATATCAAGATGAGTGCACCACCTAAAAATTGGGAAGGGCAATCCACTGCTAGGCCTCCACTCTTTAATGGCCAATACTATTCCTGGTGGAAGAACAAGATGAGTGACACATCATGGGAGAGGGCTATGAACTCTGGGACATAGTTACTGATGGTCCCTTGGCTACTACAAAGAAGAATGCTGAAGGAGTAGAAGTGCCAAAAACAAGAGCTGATTGCACGACTGAGGACTTGAAGAAGTGGGAAAAGAATGCTAAGGCTAAGAAATGGCTTGTGTGTGAACTTGGTCCAAACGAGTACAGTAGAATTCAAAGCTATAACGCTGCTAAGGAAATCTGAGACACTTTGCAAGTGGTTCATCAAGGAACACATCAAGTGAAGAGGTCTAGAGGAACATTGCTGTATTCTTAATATGAGAATTTCACCATGAAGGAAGGAGAAACCATCCAAGAGATGTATACAAGGTTCACCACACTGACAAATGAACTTAAGTCTCGTTAAAGGATTATTCTTGAAGAAGACAAAGTTGAGAAGATTTTGACAAGGTTTCTTCCAGTCACTTGGGAAAGCAAAATCACTGCCATTCAGGAATCAAAGAACATTGCCACTCTTAAGTTGGATGAGCTAATTGGAAATCTCACAGCCTATGAACTTAGAAGGCAAACCATGAAGATGGATGCACCCAAGAAGGAAAGGAGCCTGGCATTCAGAATCACTGAAGGTGCTGATCTAGAGGAGGATGAAATGACCATGATCACAAAGGACTTCAAGAAGTACCTAATGAGAGGAAAGGTTCCTTTAAGAACTGGAAGCTATAGCAAACCAAGGGTTCCTGAAAAACAAACAGATGAGGGGTGTTACAAGTGTGGGAAGACTGATCACCAAATCAAAAACTGCCCTTAATGGGAAATTGAATGGAAGAAGGAAAGAGCTGAACGAAGGAACAGGAAGAAGGAACAAGTTAAACCCAAAAGGGACAAAGGATTAACAAAGGCTATGGTTGCTGCTCGGAGAGAAACATCAGACGAGGATTCAGAAGATGAAGCTGGAGAGGAACAAGCAATTATGGCCATCGGAGAATCAGATAATGAACAAGAGGTAAGTGTCCTTCATCCCAAAGACAGGATTAAATTTTTGTCTAAAGAAATGTTGTCTAAACTACTGCTGGACTTCATCGATGAGTCTGAGAAATTAACAATGAGAAGGAAGAGCTCTCTAGGGAGTGTGTGATCTTAAAAGCCAAGTGCAAAAATCTGGAATTTAGGGCTAGTGAAAGTGATAGTAAAAATGCTGAGTTAAAGAACCAAGTTCATGAACTTGACACCATTGTCCTAGAGCTTAGATCTGAAAATATAAAATTGAAATTAGGAACTGGTAAAAAGAAAGTTGATCACACACAACTCACTTTAGAAAAAAATGTAGGAAAAATAAAAGATGAGTTATACAAAAGAGATGAGCAAATAAGAGTCCTTTAGGAGGATCTAAACAAGGTTAAGCACGAGCTAGACAGAACCTATAAATGAAATAGGTCCTTCGATGCACTTTCATGGCTGCACGAACACTATAGTAGCAACACGAGAAGACTTGGCTATGGGACCCCTGCACCTAAGTGGGATCCCAAAAGCAAGTACCTCACACTTTCTAAGAACAAAATTTGCACACAGTGTGGTAAAACTGGTCACTATAAATCTGAATATATTGCAAAAGAAAAGACTAGTCAAAAGAATAAAGAATTTTTTCAAGGGAAAAATAGGCTGCTAGGTTGGGCTACAAAGAATCTGATTCACCCTTTTGCCTATAAAAATGGACCCAAACTAGTTTGGGTTCCTAAGACTAATCCCTGGTTTCCTTTTGCGGGTCCAAGTAAAGGGAAGCAGCCAAATATGGTACATGGATAGTGGCTGCTCAAAGCATATGACGGGAAGCAAGAACCAGTTCCTTTTACTTGAGGACCTCAAAGGAGGTAATGTCACCTTTGAAAATGGGAAGAAAGTTGATATCAATGGGGTTGGAAAGGTAGGTAAGACTGATTCTCACTCTATTGAGAATGTACTTGATAGATGGCCTAAAATACAGGCTAATAAGACAATCACAAATGTGTGATAGAGGTAACTTTGTAGCATTCACCTATACCAAATATTTTGTGATTAATCTTACCACTGACAAGATTGTTTTGTAGGGAAAAAGAGTAAACAATATATACATTATAGATTTTTCCACACTTTTTGAAAATGAACTCACTTGCTTAAGTGTGTTGGACAATGATCCCCTCCTTTGGCACAAGAGAATTGTACATGCCAATCTAAGTCAACTCAATAAACTAGTCTCCAAGGACTTGGTGATAGGACTGCCTAACATTAAGTTCAAAGAAGATAAAATTTGTGAGACTTTTGCAAGGGGGAAGCAGGTAAGATCCTCTTTGAAAGGCAAGAAAATGGTAAGCACCACCAGAACAATGGAACTGGTCCATATGGATCTCTATGGTCCAATGAGAACATTAAGTAGAGGTGGTAAAAGATATGTGATGGTGCTTGTTGATGATTACTCTAGATTTACTTGGACATTGTTTTTAACATCTAAAGATGAAGCATTTGACATGTTTACTTAATTTTGTTAAAAAAACTCAGAAACAACTAGGTAATCATCTTGCATCAATTAGGTCTTATCATGGAGCTGAATTTGAAAATGTTAAGTTTGTTGAATTTTTGCATGCTACATCATAAACAATTGCATGACTAGACCTCTTGTTAAGAAGATTCCCTATGATTCAGTTAAAGGGAGAAAGCTAAATGTATCCCATCTTAGTGCATTTAGATGAAAGTGCTTTATGCACAATAATGACAAAGACTCCCTAGTTAAGTGTGATCCTAGAAGTGATGAGGGAGTATTCTCCACATAGTAAAGATTATAAGATATTCAGTAAAAGAACTATGTGTGTAGAAGAAAGTGTACATGTGATTTTTTGATGAAACTAACACTTTTTCTGAGAGACAGGAACATGAAGATAAAGCAACTGGGCTGGTAAGAAATTTAAATGAAATCATAGCCCAGACTGAAGCTGTACTAGAAGAAGGAACAGGTTCTTCCACCCAGGGCAACATGACAGGGGGAACTGACTATAGAGGAATTGATCCTCAAACTTCGAGGGAACCTGTCCATGAACCTATTCCTCAGTAGCAAAACCAGGAAGGAACATCCAAAGAAATTGACACTCCTATTGCAACATCCACGCAATTGGATATAGATGAACCTGGTCCATCTGTTGATCGGAAGTTGTATAGGGGAATGATTGGTTCTCTTTTATATCTCACTACTAGCAGACTTGACATTGTGTGCAGTGTAGGTCTTTATGCTCGATTTTAGGCAAATACAAAGGAGTCCCACTTGACTAATATAAAGGGAATATTGATATACTTGAAAGGCACCATTGATCTTTGCATTTGGTATCCATAAAGTTGTAATTTTAACCTAGTAGGATATGCTGACGTTGATTATGCAGGTTTCCTAGTGGATAGGAAATGCACCTCAGGTATGGCACACTTCCTTGGTTCATGTCTTGTGTCATGGGCTATTAAAAAACAAATTCAGTGGCCTTATCTACTGCTGAGGCTGAGTATGTTGCTGCTGCTTCATGATTGTGCTTAATTGTTATGGATCAAGCAACAGTTGATAGATTTTAGTATTGAAGTTGGTTGCATCCCTATTTTTTTTTATGATAACACTGCTATTAGTATGACTAAGAATTCGATTCATCATAAGAGAACTAAGCACATAGATGTTAGACACCATTTTTTGAGGGACAACTATGAGAAAAACTTGATCACTGTGGAGTTTTGTGCTACCGACAAGCAAATTGTTGGCATCTTTATAAAAGGCTTAAGTAGAGATTACTTTGAGAGGAACATGTTGGAATTAGGGATGATTAAGATCACCTAAATTGACCAAATCAAGGTTAAATAAAAAAAAATTGAAAAAAAAAAATATTTGGTTAGAAAGTCTGTAAATTATGTATAAATAGATTAAATCTTGCCCAGTCTCATACTTTCCATAGTATACTCTTGTGCCATGTGTTAAAATGACTCATTAATCTCTAATGATATTTTTTCTATTTTGGCAAATTTAGACTTACACAAAAGAATTATCAGTGAAGAACCTGGTTCATCAAGATAACACGGTATATTTTCTACACTTTGCATAATTTGGAAGAACTATATTTGGATCATAAGCAGAGTCCTACCAAATACCAAATTTATTTTGAACTTATCCGTTACAAGTGAACCAGTTACGTTCAAGACTCTTGACTGTATTAAACTGCCTAGATTCTTTTAAGTCTGCTACTCAGGGGGAATAAAGTGGTTCATCCGAAATTGAAAAGGTATCTTCTGATTCTAAAGTTTCTCCCGAGACAATTTCTAAAGTTTTTGCAAATTTGGAAAATAAATTTGTAGGATTTATAGCAGGTGTTGAGACTACAGAATCTTGAGAAGCTGGTGGTAAAAATGGAAAAAAAAGAGCAAGGGTGCTAGGAGTACTGTGAGGGAAAAGGGGACAAGAGTGGCTGATTCTTCACCCACTCCTATGAGTTTAACCAAAGACGCAGGTGCAATGGTTGTTTGGGGAGATGAACCTGGTTCATCAGTAGAGGAAACCCTCACAGACCTGCTGAAGAAAGTGACTGAAAGCTATAATCCAGCTTCTTGATAGAGTTATCAATGGCACCAAAATTCATACCATTCCCTATGGCTTCATTCTCACAACTGTGTTTGCATATTTCAATGTACCTAAGAAAAGGTAGGAGGTTAGTACAAGCATGGATCATTTTTGGGTTAATACTCTGTTTGTTTGCGATTATGAAGTCAATGTCACTCCTAAATAACCTAGTTCATCCAAAAAGGTAACAGTGAATAGCAAGGTCAGTGCCTTGGTGCAAGAAAGTGAGGCTAAGGATGCTGAGATTAAAAGGCTGAAGAAGAGGTTGGTTGAGATGGAGACCAAGAGATGCTCTCAAAATTGATCTGGCAAGAGAAAAAGAGAAGAATGACGGCATTCTTCAAGGTGTGCGGAAACTCCTCCAAGTCAAAAACCAAGCACCTAGTTCTTCCCAGCCTTAAGCCTCCTAGCCTAGTGTAGATCAACCAGTGACCTAGTTTGGGACGTTTTGTTTCTTTTGCTCATGTTTTCAGTATTTTATTTCTTCTTATGCTTTGTGGTAGAATCTTATCAATCATCAATGAAATTCACTATTTTTGCTCTAACTGTTTGTTCATATTTCTTTGATGGTTAAAATTCTTAGCTTGATCTATGATGATTAATCCATGATTGCATTTGAAGTAGCCCCAGTGGCCATGAGTAAGTTTTAAAATCTAGTTATCTCACATTTTTATGCAACTTTTTGATGATTCCAACAGGGGAAAAAGGTTGTGCTTTAAACAAGTGATTGCTTTAAAGAAGTGATGTTTATAACCTAATATACCTGGTCATTGACAATAAGTAATAAAAAGGAAAAATGTTTCTATATTGTGTTGATGTTGAGCTGAGTTGAAACAGTGCCTAAGCTTATGAAAAGCACAGAGTTTGTCATTATCAAAAAGGGGGAATTTGTTGGCCCAAGTAAAGGTTAGTTTGGAAGACTGATAAAGCAACTCAGGACGAACCAGGTCCATCACTCAGGTGCACAAAAATGGGCAGATTCGAGCATATGGGTTGCATGTGAAGGAGATAAGATTAACTTAGTGTATTTAATATCTCCTGATCTAAAATGTTACATAATTAATAAGGAGAAGGAGTACTTAATCAAAGAGAACACTATCCAAGATAGGGAAGGAGTTAGAAGTTGAAATCAACTAGAAATCTTCCACCAAGGAAGAGTTGCATCAGAACTCTAGTTATTTCTTCATCTACTAACTCTATAAATTGCAGGATGTTCTCACATTAAAAGTGTTGCACAAAAACGCAGAACTTAAATGTGAATTGAGAGCAAAATAGCAAGGCTTTTTGCAAGCAGTTTGTGTGTGATTCAAGTGTGCAAACCTGAAGCTACATGAACCAGATTGAAGAACCAGCTCCATAAAGAGTTTTATGTGTCTTTCTTTGTTTCTAGTTCAATTGTAGTAGGTGTTTTCATATTGTACCTTTCAGCTTTTATAGAAGAAATTGTATTAGGTACCTAGAGTGTTCAAGTTAGAGTTAAATTGAAGTTGTTACAACAATTAGAGGTTGGTTGCCAGTACGGGATTAGAGGTAATCCTTAGGTTTACAAAGAGTTTTGTAAATGCTATTTTGGCTCAGTGATTTAGTGAAGTGTTGGGGAAAATCCTATTGAGTAGTAGGTCGTGATTTTTTCACCTTTTGAGCCAGGTGTTTTCCACATAAAATCTTTGTGTTCTTTATTTTCTGTATTTATTATTCCGCAACAGTAGCAGTTGGAACACATAGAAGAACCATGTCCTTCATAAGTAGTTTAAGCAAAAAATTGGGTACCACACAAATCACCCCCCTCTTGTGTGGTATTGACGTATAAAACATCACTCACCTTCGTTGTGAACTTCATATGTGATATGTTGACATTCATAGCTTCTTTGTTTTCAAACCTCGGTACAAACATTCTCCATTTCCTAACTTCTTGCTTGTCGTTCCCTTTGTGAGGCTCAAAGATAGGCAGCCTTTCGTTTCTTGCGGACGCCATGCTTAATGCCATGTCGTGGGCATGAGTCGCAAGTTCTTCAAATGTGCTAGGCTTGATACCTTGAAGATGTTGTGTAGATCTATATAGCAGTCAAATGAAATTCCTTTTAGCGAGCAGAAAAACTGCTTGATGAGGTAATATCCATAAGTCCTAGCATTGTTTCACGTCTCAACGAAGTGCGCCACATGTTGCTTAAGATTACCTTTACCATCAAACTGTTGAAACTTTGGAGGTTGATAACTAACAGGTATCTTTAACATATCTACCCTTGTAATTTACGTCTTTGCATTTGTAAGGGAGGACTTGGTAGAAACTTCATACTTGTTGTTAATGGTTCCTTCAATGAACTCCTTCAGTTGACCGATTGGAATTATCCCTTCAGATGAGACAGGGATAGCCTTAGCGGATGCTACTTGTCTTGGGTGATAATCACTCTCTGGAACTTTTGGGAGCTTGCCAAGTGCGTGGGTAGATTTTCTTCCATCAAGATTCTCACCCTATCTGTTAGCTTGTCGATTCTAACATCTTGAGTTTGCATGCACTTGGTCAAGCCAGTGATTTCTTCCGTCAAGTTTGCCAACTACTCCTCTACAGATGAAGTGCTTGTCACTATGACTTGCACGATTATCGTAGACGATGGAGAGTAGCATGTATTTTCATAGAGATTGATCCTTGATTGGCTCATGTTATATGGTGTAAGTGGGGAGGAATCATCACTTAAAACATCATCATCTTCCTTCACATCCGATTGCTTGGATCCAGAGAGGTCAAGCAGAGCAAGAGTTTTCTTTTATCTTTCCAGCAACATCGCTTCCTCTTTCGGGTGCGTTTGTGGAATATCTTGCTCCTTTTAAGGATGAAGATCCAAAAACAAAGGTAGATATGGACGACACTTAGGGGTTCTTTTTGACCTAACGAGCTTGCTTTGCTCCTTATAACTGGTCCAAAGCTTCCAAAGGTAATATCGAGGATGCTTTCCACCTCAGCATAAAATATGGAATTAGCAGCCTTGGTGGAAGTTGAACTGGAGTTGATTTTCTTTGAAGTCATTTCAATGTTCTTGAACTTTGGTGATTGAAAAATTGAGATGAAAGGTAGAGATTGTCCCACTGGGCATGCCAAAATGTGTAGATAACAAATTGCATCGAGAAAATAAAATCAAGACCAAAAAATATCGCAACAAGCGTAGTATTTGATTTTAAGTAATATGAATGTACAGTGTCTATGAATCCTCTGATTCTACTTTTCCAATATTAAATAAATTTAAGGGCGTTTGAGCTTGATCTTGAATCTATATTTGTTGTCACGAACAATGATCTTGAATTTAACTAGCACGAACTTTGATTTGAACTCGTACTCCTTGGATCTTGATTTCTTATTCATTCTTGAGCTTGAACTTGATTGTTTGAAGTTTGAAACTTGTAGAGGAATTTGCAACATTTGATCCACGAGCTCTTTCATGCTACTTGTTATAACTTCTGGTATCTTTTATGGGTTATGAAGACCTCTATTTATAGTTATGGGAGGAAAGAGTTATGATAAGAACAAACTCTTTTCGACCAATGAGATTGAAGAGTTACAAGGCCGCATTTAATTGGCCAGAACATGTCACTTGCACACGTGGAGCTATTTCTTGGATTTTTAATTTGGCTTGGCATGACTTGTCATTTTGACACGTGCCATGATCTTATTGGCTCTTTCATCTGACTTAGCGTGCCACATCATTTCACGTGTGGCACTAAACTGGACCTCTAGAAAGATGATATCTTGGGCCTAATAAAATGGGCTCATCATTTGTAGCCCAATTAAGTGGTCTAGCCCAATGGATTCAGACTTAATTATTTAATCTATATATATTAGACTTATATATTTAATCCAATTATATTAGCCTAGTAAATTTATTTGAACTAATATATCTTGAATTTAAAATATAGTACAAGTTATTTTACAGATTTAATTCCAATAAAATTTATATGCCTACAGAGTCATCCAAGTTTTGTCAGTGAACAATCTGAAGGAAGCAACAATCAATAAAAAAGAATCTTCTCCAAGACTGCAAGGGTAGAAATCCACTTGTTTGTTAAATATCAATGAAAACAGGAATTAATTACATAATCTTTCTACTGCATGTTCATTTGAAAGCCAAAAACAGAGTAGGAGTAGGATATATAGTACCACAATCACGACATCACTTATAAAACTTGTTGTTCTTGAGAACAAGTCCTGAGCCCCCACAAACATCACATTTCCTTTTGTTTCACTTGCCATATTAAAAGGGACAAGCAATCAGATTGTTGCCTATTGGGGTGAATGAAAACTAAGCATTCAATTGAAACGTAGGACTGCTACTTAACAATTCTCTTGCTGGACTCGATTCCCGCAACTACAAAAGGTGTCACACCAGCTACCAAAAAATTTCACTAATTTGTTAATCTCAGAAAGTTGAAGAAGCAAAAAGCCAAGAATTTAACAATAAAAGGGAAAAAAGCATAGAGTAGTAGAAGCATTATTACCCAAAGAGCCAACAACAATTTGCCAAGTGATATCAGCGTCCGAAGTAGTAGTAAGTCCTGTAATTTCTTCAATGGCGCCTTTGATTGACGACTTCCTTAATTGCTTGTTTGGTTTCTTAAGAAGAAAATGATGGGATTGTTTGTTTAAGGGAAATGCCTGAAGATTGAATATCGGTTTGGCATCTGAAAATTTTGAACTCCTATGGAAGGAGTGGATGACGGGCCTGAATACTGGAGCCAATGTCTCCGACTGCAATTGAATACTAGATTTCGGTCATTTACTCAACTCCGACTGACTGTTGGTCTTCTCTAATTGATGAAGAAGAAGACTAATGAAAGTTTTAGTTTAATCTAATAGGGCCGTGCGCGTTTATAAAAATGGGTTCAAATTTGCTTAGTTGGCAAATTATTATGGGGTCCTAGGTACCATGTTGGACATCTGTTAGGGTTAGGGATAATTTTATTTACTATGTTAACGGTGAGGATAATTTTAGACGAAAAGTATAAATAGGTATAACGTGGATAATTATCCAATGTAGAGGGACAATTTTTGCATTTTTCCCCTTATTTTTATCATTTAATTAGAGTTTTGGATTGGAAAAATTGGGAAAAATTGTAGAAACTTCATAGGCTTTAATTTGAGGTTTTGAAGCTCGAGTTGTGATCGAAATTGAGTAATTTTGGTATGGTTGTACTCGTGGTTGAATGGGTGTTCGGAATTTGTTAATTTTGTCGGATTCCAAGACGTGGGTCTGGGGTTCACTTTTTGAGTTGACTTTTTCAGTTTTGCTTAAGAACTTTGCTTTGTCATATGGAATTGATTCCTATAGATTGTGTTGATTGTATCGAGTTGTTTGTGCCTAGATTCGAGGCGTTCAGAGGCTGATTCAGGAGGAAAGAGCTTATTGGAGTAGAGACCTACACGGTTTGAGGTAAGTAACACTTTTAAACTTGGTTATGAGGTATGAATTCCTGAATTACGTATTATGTGGTTGGTGTTAAGGTGACGCACATGTTAGGTGACGGGCGTATGGGCGTGTACCGTAGGAATTATGACTCGGTCGATTCCATGGAGCTGTGTAGTCAAATATTCTTGTTATTATTCATATATTCTCCATGTGCTAGAGAAATTGAGTTATGATTCATGTTAGAAATCATGCTTAGGCTATATGCTGGTGCTGTTGGGACCCATAGAGGTTGTGTTGCTGTTGAATTACTTGCTTAATTTGAAAATATGTACTCAATCACATCTATCATTTGCATATTATATCTCAGTCTCTGTTGCCATATATTGATGCATCATATCATCACTGTTTAGGCTAATTGTCATGATATTCATGAGCCCGGGAGACTAGAGAGATTGATGACTGAGTGAGGCTGAGGGCCTGACTGTGAGGATGTTTATGGGATCGGGCTGCACACTGCATCAAGATTTAATGACTCATGCCATGATTGTCATATTTTAGTGCTTGGGAAGGATCCGCCCTTCCAAAGTCTGACTTACCAACAGTGAGCGCAAGTACCTACCGAGTATGAGTGTCGAGTGATTGGGAGGACTAAGTGACTGTGGGGATTGAGTGAATGGGAAAAATGAGTGAATTGATACTCTGAGAGTATGCATATGATTTTAACTGCGTTGCATTACAGTTGGAATGCATAGTTTACGTGAAGATATAGTTATGTAATTCCTCATGTCAGCCACACTTGGAATATTTTATCTGTTTTGAGCTTAAACTGTTGAACTTGAAAGCATGTCTATATTTCTGTACTGTTAAATATTGCATTTGGACTTGTAATAACCCGGCCTGTTACATCTCACGTTTTCATACGTTAAAGTTTCGTCTTTGGTAAATCGACGTAGATGCGGGGATGAGATTATCTTAAAGTTAACGTATTTATGCTATTTATAACAAGCGATAAGTAAGTGCCATAAAGGATAAAGGGTACACGAATTAAAGAAAATGAGTTTCGTTTAAGGTTGTCAATTTAGAATAAAATACGGTCCAAGCTATAATAGCCGATATTTATGGACTAGTACCATACAAGATACTATATGACCATGATAATATAATGTATAAAATATATTTAAAATGAGTAATCTTTTAAGTAATTTAAAATAATTCTTAATTATGTGGATAATTATTAATTATCGGGTAACGAAATATTACCTAATTAATTAATAAGTTAGTGGATAAAGATTAAATCCCCACCTATACGTGGCAGCAAGCCACTTCCTAATCAAATGACTCTTAGTCATTTTTGGTTAGGTGGCAACCTAATATGTTAATTAGAAGACACTTCAATTCTAAGCCACCTAATATGTTAATTACAAGACACTTCAATTCAAAGACTTTCAATACAAACAACATTACAATCAGACGTGGGCTTTTGCACATTAGCAACGTGATTTCTTACCAAATTCCTACAAAATCACTACAACGTGATTTCTTCAACCAACGAGATTTCTTAGCACGTTAACAACGTGAGATTTTGTAATTCTAAAGGAATACTGTGCAATCTTTTTTAAAAATATCATACAGGTTTTTCCTATTCCACATATGTTAAGGCTAAACCCTCTTTTCTTTTGGTATAATCCATACGATATAAACGAAACGGGCAAAAGCACAACTTCCATAAATGAATCTATTGAACAGAGTATTAGAGGTTCCTATGTTATTGAATTCCCATGTATCTTATTATCACATCTTCTATTTATGGGTCCCAGAAAAATACGTAGTTGATAAAGTTTATCCGAAAGGTATATTGAGCTTAGTAACATATTTTTATGCATTTCATTCATTTTTACATGTACATTGACCCATGACCAGATGACGTTCCCAGAAAAATATGTAGTTGATATATATATATATATGTGTATGTGTGTGTGTGTGTGTGTGATAGGGAAAAAGGTAACGATATATATACGCACTACCACCTGATCAGATGGTATATGTTGACGATGTTGGCCACAGTGGCTGAGATGATATGATGGGATGCCCTTAGAGACTTAATGATGTTATGTACCTATACCTATGCATGACACAATATTTATATGAATGTGCATGACGTTATAAATGTTTCAGAATTTACAACATTATTTAGACTTACAGACAAAATTCTTTATTCCATGTTTCATCTATGTATCACATGTACTGATCTTCATGCCTTACATACTCAGTACATTATTCGTTCTGACGCCCTATTTCTCGGGGCCTGCATTTCATGACCGCAGGTGCAAGTAGACGTGTTGACGGTCCCCCTCCTTAGGATCCTTGATCAACGAGAGTGGGTGTTCTCCATTTAATCAGAGCCGCTTTTGACCTTGGTACAATATGTTTGTATGCATATATCGGTATGACGGGGCTCAGTCCTGTCCTTGTATATTTGTATATTCTAATTGAGGTCTGTAGACAGTTATGTATAGTTGAATAGTATGTGGCCTTGCCGGCTTCCAATTTTGGGTATATAGTTGTCTATAGCAGCCTTGTCGGCTCGCCCTATGTATTCTAAACGTATATGTATATATGTATTTTGGACATGTTTTCCTCACGCATATTATTCTTGTAATTCAGCATATGTTATTCATGTTTATATCTTAGTCACATGCTTAAGGGGGTTTGACAGGTAGGACTCGGGCACTCGTCGCGATCCATCGGTTTAGGTCATGATAAAAGTGGTATCAGAGTAGTTCTGTCCTAGGGTTGTCTACAGACCATATCTCATAGAGTCTTGTTTATGGGTGTGTTGTGCACCACACTTATAAACGGGAGGCTACTAGATATTTAGGATGGTTACTTTTCTTTCTCATCCAGATTGTGCGATAGAACTGAGTCATAAGTATCCACTCCTAATCTTTACCTTATTTATATTTTTAGTGATGCCTATTACTACTAGACAACAGGCGCATGTCGCTAGCACAAGTTATAATGCTACAAAAGTTTTAGAAGGAGATATAAGTTACACTATGGAGTCAGACCCATCAGAGATCATGAATTCTATGAGGATCCATCCGAGGATCCATATGAGTCATCCGTTCGAGTTATTTTGATCACTCTGACAGCAGATAGGGTGAGAGGAGTTCTAATCTCACCAAGGCCCTTAGTTTCATTATCACATCACGTTGATCAGGGTATGATGGGAGTAGTGCACGGATTGGAACAACCAGGTTCCCATCAGGCTTAAAACTATGTCAGGGTATTTGCGGACACCAACTCTTCTGAAGTTCCAGATAGTCCACAGTCTTGGGAGTCCGTCAATCAAGGTTCTTCTATGTATGTTATGGGATATGCAGAGGAAAAGGATAGTAGTCAGGCCACGAGGAGGAAGGTGTCTAATAAGGATATGAAGATTCCGAGGCAAGGACGAGGCAAAGACCCTCTACTGTAAACTTCCTCTAGATGTCAGCTTATGGTTGGTGAGTTCCACCTCTTCTTGGAGTATTACCAAGTTAGGGTTCTGAATATATTAAGTTGTCTTATGAGGACGTAGGGAGCCCTATACCGACTTGTATATATTATGGTTATGTTTTCTTAGAGGTTTTGTAGACAGTATCCTGTATATTGTTTTGGGTATGACATGTCTACGGCCTTGTTGACGCTTATGTATCCATATAAACTTTGTTTGGATAAGTTCTATGAGTTAAGTCCTAATATTGTTACGTATATATATATGGATGTACCCGTAATGACCCGTGATAAGTTTGATAGAAAATAAGGATAAGGTACGTTGCGCTTGGTTGGGTAGAATTTGATGTTATAATGGACATGGATTGGTTGGCTTATTGTTATGCTAATGTTGATTGAAGATCAAAGATGGTTTGATTCTAATTTCTAGGAGAGCCTATTTTCGGAGTAGAAAGGTAATACGACATCGCCGATGGGTAGATTTATTTCCTATCTTAAGTCAAGGAAGATGATCAGAAAAGGTTATGATTATCACTTAGTTCAGGTAAAGACTGTGAAAGTAGAGTCACTAACCGTTCAATCTATCCTTATGGTTAATGAGTTTCCAGATGTTTTTTTCCGATAAACTTTCAGGTCTTATGCCAGAGCGAGAAATTAAGTTTGCTATTAACCTACTACAAGCTACTCAACCAATATCTATTTCTCCTTACAAAATGGCACCCGCAGAGCTAAAAGCATAGAAGGAACAACTAAGGAACTTGCTTGAAGAAGGCTTTATCAGACCTAGTACATCACCATGGGGAGCACCTATGTTATTAGAGAGGAAGAAAGATGGTTCCTTACGGATGTGTATTGATTATAGGCAGTTGAATAAGGTGACGATCAAGAATAAGTACCCCCTTCCGAGGATTGATCATTTATTTGGTCAGTTGCAAGGTGCCAAGTATTTCTCGAAGATAGACGTAATGTTCGGGTACCATTAGGTAACGGTTAAGGAGAAAGATATTTCGAAGATAGAATTCAGGACCAGATATGGGAACTTTTAGTTTCGTGTTATGTTGTTCGGTTTGACCAATGCCCCAACAATATTCATGGACTTGATGAATCGTGTGTTTAGAACCTTGTTAGATTTATTCGTAATTGTATTTATCGATGATATATTGGTATATTATCATTCAAAGGCTGAACATGCAGATCAATCGCGTACTGTGCTAAGAGTTTTACAAAAAAGGGAAGTTGTATGAAAAATTCTCTAAATGTGAATTCGGGATCAATTCTGTAGCTTTCCTTGGACATATTATTTCAGGTGAAGGTATTTGTGTTAATACGCAAAATAGTAAAGACTTTACCTAGACCCACGACACAGACAGAGGTTCGTAGCTTTCTCTGTTCGGCAGGTTATTATATGAAACTTGTAAAGGAATTTTCTTCTTTTAGCACCTTTGACCAAAGTGGTATGTGATGTCTTGCTTGATGTTCTAGAATAACATAAGAAATCTATGGTGCAAGAAAGTTAAAGGAAGTTTGCGAATAATTATGAATAGATATGTTTAGATCGCAAGCTAAAGTATGGTAGAGCGACAAGTTTTAGGAAGACATGAATAAGGATAAGAAAAGGTGACGAGAATGGATAATTCCTTGGGATTAAGCTCATGAAAGTAAGAGAGCTGATGGTTTCTTTAAGTTATAGAAGGCTCAGTATAGCCTGAATGAACTCAAAGGAGTCTGAGACTAGTAGCATTTAGAAGAAATGGAATGCTGCCCTGGTAGTGGAATACAGACGTAATTGTGATAGATAAAGGATGAAGTTTGGGCCGTCGAAAAGGGGAATTTCATGAATTGTAAAATATTAGAATGCCCATGTAAGTTAACTTATAAAGTAGCTAAGTTTCAGTGGACTGATACTTGTGAACAGAGTTTCCAAGCATTGAAGGACAGATTAACTTCAGCACCGGTTCGAACGCTGTTGGCCCAAGAACATGTGATGTTTTGCAGAATGACAAATGAACTCAGTCATGGACCAGGTCCATCATGTGAAGCACATTCATGATCAACCTATACATATGATATGCACGTGAAGGAGACAAGTCCCATTGATCAAGAAGCAATATCTCATGATCTGGTCGAAAAGGTTGCATATTGGATAAGGGGAGAAAGTCTCCTTATATGAAGAGAAAACAATCCGGATAAAAGATAGTGTTGGAGTTTGAGATATTCAAGGACTCAACTACGATAGAAGATCAGCAATTGAGTTCCAATTAAACTTTGATTACTAACCTATTAAAAGACAGTGATTGTTCTATTTTACAAGCATTGTAACACAAAAGTTAAACTAAATTGAGAGAAAAATAACAAGATAATTTTGCAAGCAATTTATGTGAGATTTGTATGTGCACTCCCGAAGCTTCTTGAATGAGATAGAAGAACCAATTCCATTGTGTCTTTCTTTTATTTTAGTTCAATTGTAGTAGGTAGTTTAAAGTTGTACCTTTCAGCTTTCATAGAAGCAATTGTATTAGGTACTTCGAGTATTCAAGTTATATGCTAACTTGAAGTTGTCGTAACAGTTGAGGTTGTGTGCCACAATGGGATTAGAGTTAATTCTTAGGTTTACAAAGAGTTTTTGTAAATGCTGTTTTGGCTTAGTGATTTTAGTGGAAGTTTGGGAAACTCCTACTAAGTAGTAGGTCATGATTTTTTCACCTTTTGAGCTAGGTGTTTTCCACGTAAAAATCTCTGTGTTCTTTATTTTATGTACTTATTATTCCGCAAATAATAGTGTTAGTACACCTAGAAAAACCAGGTTCTTCTAGAGCGAAAAATTGGGTACCATATAAATCATTATGTGGTATTGACGTATAAAATATCAATTGGTATCAGAGTAGGTTATCCTTAAAGAGGCTAACACCTTAGGAAAAGATCAAGATAAGTACACCACCTGGAAACTGGGAAGGGAAATCCACTGCTAGGCCTCTACTCTTCAATGGTCAGTACTATTCTTGGTGGAAGAACAAGATGAGAGATCATATCATAAGAGAGGACTATGAACTCTTGGACATAGTCACTGATGGTCCTTTGGCAACTACAAAGAAGAATGAGGAAGGAGTGCATGTGCCAAAAACAAGATCTGACTGCACTGCGGAAGATTTGAAGAAATGGGAGAAGAATGCCAAGGCCAAGAAATGGCTTGTGTGTGGACTAGGCCCAGATGAGTACAACGTGATTCAAAGCTGTACTGCTACAAAAGAAATATGGGAGACCTTACAAGTGGCTCATGAACTAACTCCTCAAGTAAAGAGATCAAGAGGAACACTGCTATACTCTTAATATGAGAACTTCAGTATGAATAAAGGAGAATCTATCCAGGAGGTGTACACAAGGTTCACAATACTAACAAATGAACTTAAATCTCTTGGTAGAATTATACTTTAAGAAGACAAGGTTGAGAAAATTTTGACAAGAGTCGTACCAGTGACTTGGGAAAGAAAAATCACTACTATTCAAGAATCAAAGAACATTGCTACCCTCAAGATGGATGGACTGATTGGAAACCTCATTGCCTATGAACTAAGAAGGCAAATGATGAAAATGGATGCACCTAAAAAGGAAAGAAGTTTGGCTCTCAAAATAGCTGAAGGTGCATATCGGGAGGATGATGAAGTAGCCATGATCAATATAGATTTCAAAAAGTACCTGATGAGAGGAAAGGGTTCTTCAAGAGGTACAACCTTCAATAAACCTAAGGCTCCTGAGTAACACACCAATGAGGGATGCTAAAAATATGGTAAGACTGATTACATGATCAAGAACTGTCCTCAATGGGAAATTGAGTGCAAGAAGGAAAGGACTGAATGGAGAAATAGGAAGAAGGAACAGGTTCAACCCAAAAGGAAAAAAGGATCAACAAAGGTTGTGGTTGCTGCATGGGGAGAAACATCAGATGAAGACTCAGAAGATGAAGTTGGAGATGAACAAGCATTTATGGCCATCGGAGATTCAGATGATGAACAAGAGGTAAATGTTATTCATCTCAAAGACAAGATTAAATTCCTGTCCAAAGAAAGTTTGTCTGAGCTACTGCTAGACTTTGTTGATGAGTCTGAAATAACTAACAAAGAGAAGGAAGAACTGTCTAGGGAATGTGTGATCCTAAAAGCCAAGTGCAAAAATCTAGAGTTTAGGGCTAATGAGAGTGAAAGTAAAAATGCTGAGTTGAAGAACCAGGTTCTTGAACTTGACACTAGTATCCTAGAACATAGGTCTGAGAACTTAAAACTGAAATTAGGAACAGGAAAGAAGAAAACTGATCACTCACATCTCACCCTAGAAGAAAACTTAGGAAAAAAGAAGGATGAGCTGTACAGGAAGGATGAGCAAATAAGAGTATTAAAAGAAGATCTAGGGAAGGTAAAACATGAACTAGACAGAACTTGCAAATGTAACAAGGCTTTTGATGCACTCTCCTGGCTAGAAGAACATCATAGTAGCAACAAAAGAGGACTTGGTTATAGGAATCAAGAACCTAAGTGGGATCCTAAGAGCACTATGGCAAGACTGGCCATTACAAAAATGAATGTAATGCAAAAGAAAAGGCCAGTCAAAAGAACAAAGTTTTTGTTCAAGAAAAAATAGGCGACCTGGGTGGGCTAGAAGGAATCTGATTTATCCCTTTGCCTATAGAAAGGGACCCAACCTAGTTTGGGTGCCTAAGACTAACCCCTGATTTCTTTTTGCAGGTCCAAATGAAGGGTAATAGCCAAATATGATACATGGACAGTGGCTGCTCAAAACATATGATTGAAAGCAAGAAGCAGTTCCTTTCACTTGAGGACTTAAAGTGAGGTAATGTCTCCTTTGGAAATGGGAATAAAGGTGAGATTATTGGGGTTGGAAAGGTAGGTAAGACAGAATCTCACTCCATTGAGAATGTCTACTTGATAGATGGCTTGAAATACAGCCTGATCAATGTGTCACAACTGTGTGACAGAGGTAACCTTGTAGCATTCACCTCTACTAAATACTTTCTGATTAACCTTACCACTAACAAGATTATTTTGTAGGGAAAAAGAGTTAACAATATTTAAATTGTAGATTTGTCTACTCTTTCAAAGAATGAACTAACTTGCCTAACTGTGCTGGATAATGATCCCCTCATATGGCACAAAAGACTTGGTCATGCTAGTCTGAATCAACCAAACAAATTAGTCTCTAAGGACTTGGTGATAGGATTACCTAACATCAATTTCAAGGAAGACAAAGTTTGTAAGGCCTGTGCAAGGGGGAAGCAGGTAAGATCATCCTTCAAAAGCAAGAAAATGGTAAGCACAACCAAGTCGTTGGAACTGGTACATATGGATCTCTATGGTCCAATGAGAACCATGAGCAGAGGTGGAAAGAAATATGTAATGGTACTTGTTGATGATTATTCTAGATTTAGCTGGATTCTATTTCTAACATATAAAGATGAAGCATTTGACATGTTTACTGAATTTGTTAGAAAAACTCAGAAACAATTAGGAAATCAACTTGCATCCATTAGGTCTGATCATGGATTTGAATTTGAAAATGCTATGTTTTCTAAATTCTGTGATGAAAATGGTATAGATCATAATTTCTCTATCCCTAGGACTCCTCAACAAAATGGAGTAGTTGAAAGAAAGCAAAGGACTCTTGAAGACATGGCTAGGACTATTCTTCTTTCTAGTAAGCTGCCCCAGAGCTTCTGGGCAGAGGTTGTAAACACTGCATGATACATTATCAATAGATGCATGACTAGACCTCTTGTAGAGAAGACTCCCTATGAGTTACTTAAAGGGAGAAAACCAAATATATCACATCTTAGGGCATTTGGATGTAAGTTCTTTGTGCACAATAATGGAAAAGACTCCCTAGGTAAGTTTGATCCCAAAAGTTAAGAGGGAGTATTCTTGGGATATTCTTTACATAGCGAAGTATATAAAGTGTTCAATAAAAGAACTTTGTATATAGAAGAAAGTGTGCATGTAGTATTTAATGAAACTAACATTCTTTCTAAGAGATAGGAACATGAAGATGAAGCCATTGGATTGGTAAAGGATTTGATTGAAGCCTCAGCACAAGTCAAAGAGGCACCAAAAGAAGGAACAAGTGATGGAACATGTTCTTCTATTCAGGGCAACCTGACAAGGGGAACAAATCAAAGAGGAATTGAAATAAATTCCCTAAAAGAACCGGTTCATGACCCTGTTCCTCAGCAACAGAACATAGAAGAAGAATCTAGTAGCAACCAGTTGGCTGTGAAACCCCACAAGTATCAAAGTTCTCATCCTATTGAGAACATTATCACTGATACAATATCTGGAGTCAAAACTAGATCACAACTAAAGAATCTGTGTACTTTTGATACCTTTTTATCTCTTATTGAACCAAAAAATGTTGTTGAGGCTTTGCAGGATGCAGATTGGGTGAATGGAATATAAGATGAACTCAATCAGTTTGAGAGAAGTCAAGTTTGGCATCTACTTCCAAGACCCAACGATAGATAAGTTATTGGTACAAAATGGGTCTTTAGAAACAAACTTGATGAAGATGGAACTATTACAAGAAACAAGGCAAGACTGGTTGTCCAAGGTTACAGCCAAGAGGAGGGTATAGATTATGATGAGACTTTTGCTCCAGTTGCAAGACCAGAGGCAATCAGACTCCTCATAGCCTGTGCAGCACACATGGAATTTACTCTTCATCAGATGGATGTCAAAGTGCCTTCTTGAATGGCTACATGAAAGAAGAAGTGTTTGTGAAACAACATCTAGGGTTTGAGAGCAAGGAATGTCCTACGCATGTGTACGAGTTAGACAAGGCCTCTATGGACTCAAGCAGGCTCCAAGAGCATGGTAAGAACGACTATCCAAATTTCTACTTGAACATGGTGACAAAAGAGGTAAAATTGACAGTACCTTATTGTTAAGGGAAAAAGGTAAGGATCTTCATGTGGTACAAATATATGTTGATGACATAATCTTTAGGGTCACCACTGATAAGCTAAGTAAGGACTTTGCAAAACTAATGGGGAGTGAGATTGAAATGAGTATGATGGGTGAGCTTAACTTTTTCTTAGGCTTACAGATCAAACAAAGTCCTAATAGAACTATGATCCATCATCAGAAGTATGCAAAAGAGCTTATCAAAAAGTTTAAAATGGAAGAATCAAAATAAATAGACACACCCATTGCAACTGCCACTAAATTATACATTGATGAACCTGGTTCATCAGTTGATCAAAAGTTGTATAAGGATATGATTGTTTCACTTTTGTATCTTACCGCCAGTAGACATGACATTGTTTTTAGTGTAGGGCTTTTCTTGTTTTTAGGCAAATCCAAAAGAGTCTCACTTGACTGCTGTCAAGATGATACTAAGATATTTGAAAGGCACCACTGATATATGTCTTTGGTACCCCAAAGGTAGTAATTTCAATCTAGTAGGATTTGCTGATGCTAATTATGCAGGTTTCCTAGTGGATAGGAAGAGCACCTCAGGTATGGCACACTTCCTAGGTTCATGTCTTGTGTCATGGGCTACTAAAAAGCAAAATTCAATGGCCTTATCCACCGCCGAAGCTGAGTATGTTGTTGCTGCTTCTTGTTATGCCCAATTGCTATGGATCAAACAGTAGCTGGTAGATTTTGGTTTTGAAGTTTGTTGCATTCCTATATTCTGTAATAACACGAGTGCTATAATTATGAGAAAGAACCATGTTCATCGTAAGAGGACTAAGCACATAGTTGATAGACACCACTTCTTAAGAGATAACAATAAGAAAGGATTGATCTCCATAGAATTCTGTGCTACTGATAAGCAAATTGCTGACATCTTCACTAAAGCACTGAGTAGAGAAAACTTTGAGAGGAACAGGTTGGAATTAGGGATGATTAAGATCACCTAACAGGTCCAGCTCATAATGCACAATGAAAATTTTGAAAAAAATAAATATTTTTTGGCTAGGAATTCTAACCTTGTGTACATATCTAGATTAATTCTTACTCAGCTCCATACTTTAGTTAGTATACTCCTGTGACATGTGTTTGTATGACTCACTAGTCTCTTACACAATTTTCTCTATTATGGAATTTGAGGCATGTTCAAGAGAATTCTAAATGAAGAACTTGGTTCATAAGTATGGTTTTATATGAAAGCTCAAGTATGTTTTCTATTCTCTTCACAATTAGAAAGATTAATAATTCAATCATGAGCAGAAGTCCTATACTTATCAAATTCATAGAAAAATTCTATCCTTTAGCATTGAACCAGTTCCGCCCATCTAGAATTCTAAACCGTAATTTTTGCCTAATATCTAGGGAAGCCAAATTGATCATTAAAATTTCTGTAATTTCAATTTGATTAGAATTCTATTTGACCTCTGAAAAAGCTATCGTTACTTATTAATTGTCTAATTCTCTTTAAATGCACACCACGTCTCTAGCCTTCATAATAATTCCAAATCCATCAAAAATTGTTCTTCACTTCCAATTGCCCTCTTCTCTAAAATTCCCACAATTCTAAAGAAAAGCTTCATCTATGTCGAACCCACAAGATCACCCTAGAACTCATCCACCACCATTTCCCTAAAATTCATCCTCATCCACTCTACCCAATGTATCTTCAAAACCTAGGCTACCAAGGCAGAAAATGCTCGCTCGAAAAACTGTAGTATCTGGGGCTATGAGAAAGGCTTTAAATGAAAGGTTGAAAGCAAGCCAAGTGAAAGGAAGCCCAAATCAAAATTCTGACTCCAGCTCTGAGTCCGAATCCTTTCAATTTGCGACTGAAGGACATGGGTCTTCTGACACTGAGAAGACTCAAGAATCCCCCACTGATGTAAGTTGTTCTGTGGTTGAAAACTTAGAGACAAGGCTTGTTCTGGTTGGACCCATTGGGGATGTTAGGGTGCCTAAGTCGTGTAGGAATGGTAGGTAAAAAGAAAGGAAAAGAGAGAGAGGGTGCAAGTGGTGAAGAAAGGGGAAATAGGAAGGGAGCAGTTCTGGCTATATGTGGGGTTGCACAAGAGAAGTTAGAAGAGAGTGGCATGAAGTCACGGGGAAGTTGTTCTGGGGAAGCTGCTGAGGGGTTGGTTCATCTAAAAACACATAGAGATGAACCTGTTTCATCTACTGAAGAAACTCTAGTTGATCTACTGAAGAAGGTGGGGGCTAGCTATGACCCAAAGAAACGTAGAACTCTCACACCAAAAGCCCCAAATGTTCCCAAGCCATCTAAGAAAAGAAAAGCTTCATCCCCAACACCTATTATCTCTTTAGTGCCTAGGGGTAGAGCCACAAGAAGTAGGGTAAAACAAAGTGAAGCTGATCTACAAAAGGCCTTAGAAGAAAGCAAGAAAACGAAAATGGATAAGGGAAAGGGAAAAATTGCAGAATCCTCTGACGTTTTAGAGGAAGAGGAGATGGAACTGGTCCATCAAGAAAGGGGTACAACAGTGGAGGTTCCTAAACCCAAACCTAAAAAGCCCAAGACTTCCGACAAGAAGTCTTCTTCTGTACCTGTGTCCACTGAACCCATACTATCCAAGAGGACAAGATCTACAGTGAAAGCTAAACAAACAAAAATTTCAGATGATAAAGAGTGGAGTGAAGAAGAAGAAGAAGAAGAAGAAGAGAATGAATCTGAGAAGGAACAGGACAAGTTTTCCATCTTTGGCAGAAGAAAGATTTTAAAAGGTAGATTGTTGAGGGACCTGGTGGAACCGGGGATGATAAGATTGGTAGACTCTTTAGTTGCTCAGGGTTGGAAGGACATGGTCCTTCAGATGGATAGTAGGCTAGCCAGAAATGAGCTCATGGAGTTTATGGCTAATGCTGCTGTTAAGAAGTGAGTTGTTCATAGCTTGGTGAAGGGAGTTTTAGTGCAGTTTGATGCAGAGAACTGGGAGAGATTCTAGACATACCTTCTAAAGGGTTTGATGACTATACTAGGAAAAGGTGTCCATGCCTGGACTCCCTCCCTACTGCCCTTGAAATCACTAGGAGGTTCCTGTGATTCAGAGGCTGTGAATGAAGCTAGGACTGTGCAGAAAAGTGAGATGAGGCCTGAGCACAAGGTTGTGTTTAAGTTTGTCAACAAGTGCCTATTGTCCAGACAAGAGAGAAGGCACATTGCTAACTACATGGGCCTAGTTCTTATGGAGTGCCTTGAGATAGGAAAGCAAATAAACCGGCCTGCCCTCATTGTCAAATTGCTAGACAAGGTCATAAATGGCTCCAAGGCTCATGCTTACAGGTCTGAGTTCTTACAGGTCTCTTGATTAGTAAAAAGCATAGAGTTTGTCATAATAAAAAAGGGGGAATTTGTTGGCCCAAGAACAAGTGAAGTTTTGAAGAATGACAAATGAACTCAGTCATGGACTAGGTCCTTCATGTGAAGAACAATCATGATCAACCTATACATGTGAGATGCATGTGAAGGAGATAAGTCCCATTGATCAAGCAGCAATATCTCCTGATCAGATACAAAAGATTGCATATTAGATAAGGGGAGAAAGTCTCCTTATATGAAGAGAAAACAATCATGATAAAACATAGTGTTGGAGTTTGAGATATTCAAGGACTCAACTACGATAGAAGATCAGCAATTGAGTTCCAATCAAACTCTGATTACTAACCTATTAAAAGACACTGATTGTTCTCTTTTACAGGCATTGCGCAAATGCAGAAGTTAAAATAAATTGAGAGCAAAAGAGCAAGGCGATTTTGCAAACAATTTATGTGAGATTTGAGTGTGCACTCCTGAAGCTACTTGAACAAGATAGAAGAACCAATTCTATTATGTCTTTCTTTTATTCTAGTTCAATTGTAGTAGGTGGTTTAAAGTTATATCTTTCAGCTTTCATAGAAGCAATTGTATTAGGTACTTAGAGTATTCAAGTTATATGCTAACTTGGAGTTGTCGCAACAGTTGAGGCTGTGTGCACAACGGGATTAGAGTTAATCCTTAGTCTCACAAATAGTTTTTGTAAATGCTGTTTTGGCTCAGTGATTTTAATGGAAGTTTTAGAAAATCCTACTGAGTAGTAGATCGTGGCTTTTTCATATTTTGAGCCAGGTATTTTCCACGTACAAATTTCTGTGTTCTTTGTTTTAAATACTTATTATTCCGCAAACACTAGTATTAGTACACCTAGAAGAACCAGGTTCTTCTAGAGCGAAAAATTAGGTACTACACAAATCAACCCCCCTCTTGTGTGGTATTGACGTATAAAGCATCAAACTCTCCTAGAAGGGACCGATGGTTATGTTATCTATTGTGACGCTTCATTCACTGTATTGGTTTGGGTACTAATGCAGCATGATAAGGTTGTAGCTTATGCTTCTACACAACTAAGAAAGCACGAGAAGAATTACCTGACCCACGATTTAGAGTTTGCCGCGGTGATTCATGCACTAAAGATATGGAGACACTTGTATGGCATTTATGTTGATATCTATACTGACCATAAGGGCCTCCAGTATCTCTTCAAGAAAAAGGAATTAAATTTACATATAATGAGATGGTTGGAGCTACTTAAAGACTATGATGTTGAGATTTTATACCATCCGAGGAAGGCGAACATAGTAGCCGACGTCCTCAGCCGTAGATCTACTGGTAGCCTGTCATATTTACAGTTGTTAGTTCATTATCGGGATACCACCCCTTAGAAGGAGAAGACACTGTTTGAGATTACAGATATAGGGTTCTCAAATATCAAGGACAATGATGTGTCCCTAATATTGCAGGGCTGTGTCGGTAGGTTATAGGAGAAACTCATTATTCTCGTTATTTTATCCATCCAAGGGAAACAAAGATGTATCATGATATCAGGAAAGTATATTGGTGGGACAGAATGAAAAAGGATATAGCAGAGTTTGTTGCTCAGTCCCTCACCGTTAGCAGGTTAAGATTGAGCATAAAAAACCCGATGTATTATTGTAGGCTATGGAGATTCCGACTTGGAAATGTGAAGTAATAAATATGGATTTCATCGTAGCTTACCTCGTACACAGTGTAAGTTCGATTCAATATGGGTGACTATTGATAGGCTTACAAAGTCAGCCTATTTTCTTCCCGTTAGGACTACATAATTCGTGGAGAATTATGCAAGGCTTTATATTAAGGAGATAGCACGATACATGGTGTCTTAGTATCGATTATCAAATATAGAGGAGCTTAATTTACAACTAACTTCAGGAGGTCCTTCCAAAAAGGATTGGGGACCCAGGTAAGTCTTAGTACAACATTTCATCCCCAGACAGACGGACATGCTGAGCATACTATTCAGACACTTGAGGATATGTTACGAACTTATGTGATAGACTTCAAAGGTAGCTGGGATGATCATTTGTCGCTTATTGAGTTCGTATATAATAATAGCTACCATTCCAGTATTCAGATTGCTCCATACGAAGCTCTTTATGGACGGAAGTGTAGATCACCTATATGGTGGTTCAATGTTGGGGAAACTACGTTAGTAGGACCATAATTGGTACAATAAGCAATCGAGAAAATTAATCTTATAAAGAAAAGGCTATTAGCAACTCAAATCCGTCAAAAGTATTATGAGGATAATCGACGGTGAGACTTGGAGTTTCACGTTGACGACTGGGTATTACTTAAGGTATCACCGATGAAAGGTGTTATGAGGTTCGGTAAGAAATAAAAATATAGCCCTCGGTGCATTAGGCCATATAGGATCATACGCAAGGTAGGCCAGGTAGTATATGAGTTAGACTTGCCTTCGGACTTGTAGTCTGTACATCCAGTCTTTCATGTGTATATGCTCCGTAAATGTATCAAAGATCCTTCCAGAATCATGTCAGTTGACGGCATTCAAGTCACAGAGAAGCTATCATATGAAGAAACTCTCATTTCTATATTAGACAAGCAAGTTTGGAGATTGAGAAATAAAGACGTAGCTTCGGTGAAAGTACTTTGGAGAAACAACGATGTGAAAGAACTGACTTGGGAGGCCGAGGAACACGTAAAGTCTATATATTCCTGCTTATTTCCTCCTCTGGAGAAGGGTCCGATTGAGACATCACAACACTAAGGTACGTGTATGAATTCTTGTGTTAGTTATTGTCATCGGTCGTGTGAGTTCATTGTTGTTATTGATGATTGTGGTCCTATGTGGCATTGAGTTATTGAGTTCTACAGGAAGAGTTGGTAGTAGTATTTTTACAAAGGTGACTTTGCCAAAGTAATATAAATCCTGGAGAGTTAAAAATTTTAGGACGAATGTTTCTGGGGGGGGGGGGAGAGGATATTACATCTCGCGTTTTTGTACGTTAAAGTTTCTTCTTCAGTGAATCGACGTAGATGCGGGGATGAGATTATCTTAAGGTTAACGAATTTATGCTATTTATGACAAGCGATAAGTAAGTGCCATTAAGGATAAAGGATACATGAATTAAAGAAAATGAGTTTCGTTGAAGATTATCGATTTGTGATAAAATACGATCCGAGCTATAATACCCAATATTTATGGATTAGTACCATACAAGATACCATATGACCATAATAGTATGGTGTATAAAGTATATTAAAAATGAGTAGTATTTTAAGTAATTTGAGATAATTCTTAATTATGCGGGTAATTGTTAACTATCGGGTAACGGAATATTACCTATTTAATTTAATAAGCTAGTGGATAAAGATTAAATTCCCCCCCTATACGTGGCAGCAAGCCATTTCCTAATCAAATAACTCTTTAGTCATTTTTGGTTATGTGGCAGCCTAATATGTTAATTACAAGACACTTCAATTCTAAGCCACCTAATATGTTAATTACAAGACACTTCAATTCTAAGACTTTCAATACAAACAAAACGACAATCAGACGTGAGCTTTTGCACATTAGCAACGTGATTTCTTACCAATATCCTACAAATTCCTACAAAAATACTACAACGTGATTTCTTCAACCAACGAGATTTATTAGCACATTAACAACTTGAGATTTGGTGATTCTAAGGGAGTACGGTGCAATCTTTCCAAAAATATCATACGAATTTTCCCCTACTATAGGTATGTTAAGTCTAAACCCTCCTTTCTTTTGGCATGATCCATACGATATAAACAAAACGAGCAAATGCACAACTTTCATAAATGACTCTATTCATACAAGTATTAGATGTACCTATGTTCTTGAATTCCCATGTATCTTATTATCACATCTTCTGTTCATGGGTCCTAGAAAAATACGTAGTTGATAAAGTTTATCCGAAAGGTATATTGCGCTTTGTAACATATTTTTATGCATTTCATTCATTTATACATGTACATTGACCCATGACCAGATAGCGTTACATACGCATATATCTATATATATATATATATATATATATATATATATATATGTACTTATATGTATATGGGATATGGTAAAAGTTTACGGAGTTATATATGTACCACCACCTGATCAGCAAGTATATATTGACGATGTTGCCACATCGGCCGAGATGATATGATGAGATGCCCTTAGAGCCTTGATGATGTTATGTAAACCTATACCTATGCATGACACTACATTTATACGAACATGCATGACATTATAAATGTTTCAGAATTTACAAAGTTATTTAGACTTACAGATGGAATTCTTTATTCCATGTTTCATCTATGTATCTTATGTACTTATCTTCATGCCTAACATACTCAGTACATTATTCGTACTGATGCCCTATTTCTCAGGGCCTGCGTTTTATACCCGCAGGTGCAAGTAGACGAGCTGATGGTCCCCCTCCTTAGGATTCTTGATTAGTGAGAGGTTGTGTGCTCCATTTGATCGGAGCCGCTTTTGACCTTGGTACGATATGTTTGTATGCATATATGGGTATGACGGGTCTCAATCCCGTCCTTTTACATTTGTATATTCTAATAGAGGTCTGTAGAAAGTTATGTATAGTTAAATAGTATGTGGCCTTGCCGGCTTCTAGTTTTGAATATATAGTTGTCTATAGCAGCCTTGCCAGCTCGCCCTACGCATTCTGTGCATGGGGAGCAAATCCAACTTGAAAAACTCACATTGGGCTTAGGGATAATCAGGCATTCGATTCTTTATTTTATTATTTGATTGTAGAAAAAAGTTTTGGTTTTGGTTTTTATTGATTTTTTATTTTGACCAACATTTTCATTTGTATTCAAATTTAAAAGAAGTAATATGCTTGGTATAATCCACGATTTTATTTTATATACATTATAAAGTGGTACAAATTCTGAGAAGAACAAAAATTCCAGATTCAATATGGGACGATTTAATATTTTTTTATTCATTCCCATCGACTCAAAAAAGTCTTTTTTCGATTTTTTTTGATTGTTTTCTGGATTTTGATGAATCGTAAGATAAAAAAGGCCTTTTTATCAATTTTATCAATTATTTGATAATTATTAATATCAATTTTATTATTTGTATTACTGTTGGTATCAATCTTAACCCAGGCCTCAATATCTTCTTTTTGTCTAAGAGAAAAATGGATAATTTTTCAATCAAAATATTCTCGAGGCCTTGTCTCTGTACCCTTCCATAGAGGAGGGGCCTTCAAGCGTACAAAGTGTTAAGAAAGATTGGAAGTTGACCTTCCCTACCACAATCGACCTATACTTCATCCTACCTACTGAAACCATCTTACACCACTTTTCGTCTGACTTGCATGTGTTAAGCATTTGCCCTTTACTAATATAATAGAAGGTAAGGCAAAAGAAAGAGTGAAACTACGAGCTAAAAGCAGGTGTGCCTCTCTTATAAAGGGGCTCGCTTTGCCCGTTAAGAGTAGGTAACCCGTTCCCTGTCTTTGTTTCTATTCTATCTCATCGTATCATATAAAATATGAATAATAAAAGATGAGGAAGAGTATACTCTGTAGTGAGATAGTGGTTCTCCTAATTGACTACTTATTATGATAATGAACATTCCACTTAAAAACTAAAAAATGACTCTCCAGGCGGTTACCTTTTTTTTTTCTTATCTATAAAGGACTTTAAGGGAGAGCTGCTCTCTCTATCTCAGCTGCTTTCCCTACTAGGGGCACAAGAGTACGTATATGTATATATATCTTTTGGATAGGTTTTCCTCACGCATGTTATTTTCATAATTCAGCAGATGTTTGTCACGATCGCGGATTTTCCACCATCGGGGGTCGTGATGGTGCCTACTATCAGAGCTAGGCAAGCCAAGTAGTTAAAATATTTTCTGATAACATCTCAACAATAATAATAAATGAGTTATTTAAAATAAAGTGGAAGTCTTAAAAACATAGATATCTGAAAACCAAATGCGGAAGTTTAACATTTCTCTACCCAAGACTGGTGTCACTAACTCACGAACTACAAAAGAGTGCTAAAAACAAGTCTGAATAGAAGTACATCAATGATTGTCTCGGTACAAGGAAAACAAACTAATAACATAGAAGGGACTCCGGCCTGCGAACGTCAGCTAGGATACCTCGGAAGTCCTTGGACTGAAGTCAGCTCCCGATCAAACCCTACTGCTGAGGCCATAAGCTGCTCCTGAATCTGTGTAAAAAGATGCACAGAATGTAGCATCAGTACAACTGACCCCATGTGCTGGTAAGTTTCTAGCCTAACCCCGGCAAAGTAGTGACGAGGCTAGACCAGACTACCAGATAAACCTGTGTAGTTACGAAATATATTGCGGAAAATAAACAGGAAATAAACATTTATAAAAGGAGGGGGAAACATGCTGTGGGGAGGCAACAATTAAAACAGGAAGTCTAAACTTAAAGGATAGAACAACCAACAGAAACTTAAATCCGGAATAAATACAATTAAACTATAGTTTGTTGCGGCGCGCAACCCGATCCGATCACATACAATACTATTGCGGCGTGCAACCCGATCCTCAATCATCACTGTTGCGGCGTGCAACCCAAACCACAAATATACAGTTTGTTGTGGCGTGCAACCCGATCATCAATTATATAGTGGTGTTGCAGCGTGCAACCCGATCCTCAATTATATAGTGTTGTTGCAGCGTGCAACCCGATCCACAAATACTGTTGCGGCGTGCAACCCGATCCATATATAAAACAACCAAACCTCACCCAGTTAACAATCACAAGTAAGGGGTAAGAGAGGGGTAATAACTGGTGACAGCAACCCCAACAAAGGAAATATAACAACGCAACTAAATCCCGGCAAGGGAGAAAATCAACAAAACCAATAACACGTCCTGGCAAGGGAGTAATCAACAACTCTTTCACTTTCTTACACTTCTCACTGTAATTCACCTTAATATTTGAGCCATCGTTCCAAGTTTCATTTTATAATCTCTATCTCATGCTCTTTACAGTATATAGATGTCATCAAATAAGCATGAAAGAATCACAACGATTTAGGATAATCTCAATATAAGGACATACGGTCATGCTAGACACCAGTGTATAGATACTCGTCGCCATGCATATAGATCGTACTCGACAAATAGCAATTAGCAAATAAGACTCTACTCCTATTCCCTCAAGCCAAAGTTAGACCAAACACTTACCTCAAATGCTCCAAAAATCAACTCAAGCCTCTAGTGTAGCTTTGCCCCTCGAATTCGGCTCCAACTCAGTCAAATCTATGAAATCATGACCTTAAAATATTAATAATAGCTAAACAAACTAAACCCAATGCCTAAATATGAATTCCCAACCGTTCTTCCAAAAATTTCAAAATCGACCCTGGGCTCGCTTGGTCAAAACACGAGGTTCGAACCAATTCCATGTCACCCATTCTCCCACAAGCCCGGATATACAATTTGTTTTCAAATTCGACCCCAAAATGAGGTCTAAATCGAAGAAAAACAAAAAATCCTAACTCTACCCTTTTCCCCCAATTTCCACCCTAATCTATGTGATTTAAGCTTGGAAACCTACTAATTAATGAAGGATAATGAAGGAAATAAGTAGGAAATTACTTACCCAAGTGGTCTTAAAGAATGGGGGCTTCAATGGCTTCCTAAAGCTTGGGAGAGAAGAGAGTTTGTGAGTATTTTTGAGAAAAACCCGTATGTACTGTTCTATTTTTTTAAAAAAAATCACTGGGGGATTTTACTCTATGCGTTCGCGACACTGGGGTCGCGTTCGCGATGAAGTGGAAGCTGGGTGCATCGCGTTCACGATAGCGTGATGCGAACGCAAAGGGAAAACTGGTGGGGGGTCCTAGGTTGGCATACGCGAACGCACAAGAGGGGATGCGATCGCGTTTGAGGAAAGGCTGGAACTTCGCGAACGCGGGGGCTATTCCGCGAACGCGTAGTAGAGAAGGCCCAAAGGTATGCGAATACAGGATGCAGTCCGCGATCGCGAAGAAGAAATTGCTGGGCAAAAATTGCAGAAAAATCTGCTACACCTCTTAAGTCCAAAACTACCCCGAACACCTCCGAAAACACTCCCGAGCCCTCGGAGCTCCTAACCAATCGCACACACTAACTTAACAACCTTATACGAACTTAACCGAGCGATCAAATTGCCAAAACAACATCAAAATCAATGAATCAAACCTCAAAATCATCATTTTTCATTCTAACTTCATAAACTTCAATTTTTTGATATTTAGGTCCGAAACACGTCAAATGACGTCCGATTTCGACCAAATTTCACAGAAAGCGCTTAAACCATATATAAGACTTGTACCAGGCCTTGGAACCAAAATACGAGCCTGATACCACAGTCTTTTAATTAATTTTCATTTCCATTTTCCTTAATAATTTCAGAAAACCAATTTCACAGAAAAATTCTTTCCTTGGGCTCTAGACCTCGGAATTCGACTCCGGGCATATGCCCGAGTCCCATATTTTTCTACGAATCTTCCGGGACCGTCAAATTATGGGTCCGGGTCCGATACCAAAAATGTTAACCAAAGTCAACTTTAAATATTTTAAAGCCACACTTTGAAAATTTTCACGGAATTTAACATATAATCTTTCCAGCTACGCGCCCGGACTACGCACCCAAATTGAGGCAAGTACAAATTAGGTTTTCAAGGCCTCGGAAGCACGAAATGAAAGAGAAAATAGGTGATGACCCTTTGGGTCATCACATTCTCCACCTCTAAAACAACCGTTCGTCCTCGAACGGACAAAAGAAAGAAGTACCTGAGTCAGGAAATAGATGAGGATAACGGCTCCGCATATCAGACTCGGACTCCCAGGTCGATGCCTCAGGAGGCTGACCTCTCCACTGGACACGCACTGAAGGAAAACTCTTCGACCTCAACTGTCGAACCTGCCGGTCTAGAATAGCTACCGGCCCCTCCTCGTAAGATAGATCCTTGTCCAACTGGACAGTGCTGAAATCTAATACGTGGGCTGGATCACCGTGATACCTCCAAAGCATGGACACCTGAAACACTGGATGCATGGCTGACAAGCTGGGCGGCAAGGCAAGTCTGTAAGCCACCTCTCCCATACGATCGAGAATCTCAAATGGGCCAATGAACCTAGGGCTAAGCCTACCCTTCTTCCCAAATCTCATCACGTCCTTCATAGGCGACACTCGGAGCAAGACCCGCTCCCCAACCATGAAAGCTACATCTTAAACCTTACGATCCGCATAACTCTTTTGCCTCGACTGAGCCGAACGAAGCCTATCCTGAATGATCTTGAACTTATCCAAGGCCTCCTGAACTAAATTTCTACCCAATAACCGAGCCTCTCCCGGCTCAAACCATCCGATTGGAGACCGACATTGCCTACCATACAACGCCTCATATGGAGCCATCTGAATGCTAGAGTGGTAGTTGTTGTTGTAGGCAAACTCTGTTAAAGGCAAAAACTTGTCCCACGAGCCTCCAAAATCAATGACACAGGATCGAAGCATATCCTCCAATATCTGAATAGTCCTCTCGGACTTGCCGTCCGTCCGAGGATGGAACGCTGTGCTCAACTTAACCCGTGTGCCCAACTCTCACTGAACTGCACCCCAGAAACGTGAGGTAAACTGCGTACCCGATCCTAAATGATAGATTCCAGCACACCATGAAGGCGAACAATCTCCCGGATATAAATCTCAGCTAACTTTTCGGATGAATAGGAGACTACTACAGGAATGAAATGCGTTGACTTGGTCAGCCTATCAACAACAACCCATATCGAGTCGAACTTCTTCTGAGTCAACGAAAGTCTAGTAACGAAATCCATGGTAATCCTCTCCCACTTTCACTCAGGAAGATCAATCCTCTGAAACAAACCAACATGCCTCTGATGCTCATACTTAACCTGCTGACAGTTCAAACATTGAGCCACATATGCAACAATATCTTTCTTCATCCTATGCTGCTGCAAGTCCTGATATACCTTTGCGACGCCCGAGTGAATAGAATACCAAGAACTGTGGGCCTCCGTAAGATCAACAATCGAATCGCATCGACATTAGGAACACAAACTCGCGCCTGCAATCTCAAACACCATCTTCATCTAAGGTCACCTTCGTGGCACCTCCACGCTGCACCGTGTCTCTCAGGACACACAAATGGGGATCATCAAACTGCCGATCACGGCTATGCTCCAATAATGAAGAACGAGCGATCGTGCAAGCTAACACTCTGCTAGGCTCAGAAATGTCCAACCTCACAAACCGATTGTCCAAGGCCTGAATATCCAAAGCAAGCGGTCTCTGGCTGACCGGAATATAAGCAAGACTACCCAT